>JAJEJO010003372.1:148967-182506 GCA_020662805.1 Glaucomys volans | reverse complement strand
GAAGGGTTCCTAAAGGAGGGGGTTTCCAATTTAATTATATCAATGATTTCCTAGAGACAGATTTCAACAGCTAACAGGATCCAACTCTACCTACCTCCAGAGAAGTCACGTTGGTGAATCGAAGTCAGCCATATGGGGAATATGCATAGCACTGATATGGAATAAAAACTGCATAATGGGACTTGCCCCTCCACCTCTTTGAGAACGAGTGAGAAATATTTACCAAGATAGTATAGGTGAAAATGGATGAAATGAGAATAAAATAGAAGAGAGGAAGGACCAAACAAAAAGGGTAGGAGACTAGGAATACAGAGGAACTTGTTGATGGACATTTGGTTTGAACAAGAAATCTTTAGAAAAACAAATAACAAGCAGGTAAATGCCCCACAGTTAGAACAAAGTATGTTTGACTCCAATGATGATCTGTTGAGAAACATTGTTAATGTAAAATGAATAATATGATTAGATGAGTATTAATAGTTCCCCCTTATCTTCAGTTTACCTTTCAGTATTTTCAGTTACTATAGTCAACCATGGTGAAAAAAAATGTTAAATGGGTATTCCAGAAATAAATGATTCAAGTTAAATTTCACCAAATTCTTTTTTTTTATTCATTGTACATTGGGGTACAACTTTTGTTTCTTTGGTTGTACACAAAGTAGAGTCACACCATTTGCGTAATCATACATGTACATAGGATAATGATGTTTGTCCCATTCTATTATTTTTCCTTCCCCCCACCCTTTTCCCACCCCTCATTTTCCTCTATACAATCCATCTTTCCTCCATTCTTGCCTCCCCCCATACCTCATTATGTATCATCATCCACTTATGAGAGAAATTATTTGGTTTTTGGTTTTTTGGAATTGGCTTATTTCACTTAGCATGATATTCTCCAACTCCATTTACTTGCAAAGACCATAATTTTATTCTTCTTTATGGATGAATAATATTACATTGCATACATATACCACAATTTCTTTATCCATTCACCTACTGAAGGGCATCGAGGTTGGTTCCACAATCTAGTTTTTGTGAATTGAGCTACTATAAACATTGATGTGGCTGTGTCACTGTAGTATGCTGATTTTAAGTCCTTTGGGTATAGGTCAAGGAGTGGGATAGCTTGGTCAAATGGTGGTTCCAGTTCAAGTTTTCTAAGAAATCCCCATACTGCTTTCCAGAGTGCCTGCACCAATTTGCAACTCCACCAGCAATGTATAAGTGTACATTTTCCCCCACATTCTCATCAACAATAAAGAAAGAAATTAAAGAAAACCTTAGAAAATGGAAAGATCTCCCATGTTCTTGGATAGGCAGAATTAATATTGCCAAAATGGACAAAGTACCAAAAGCGCTACACAAATTCAACACAGTTCCACTTAAAATTCCAATGATGTACCACATAGAAATAGAGAAAGCAATTATGAAATTCATTTGGAAGAATAAGAGACCCAGAATAGCTAAAGCAATCCCTAGCAGGAAGAGTGAAGCAGGTGGTATCACAATACCAGACCTTCAACTATAGTACAGAGCAATAGTAACAAAAACAGCATGGTATTGGTACCAAAATAGACAGGGAGGTCAATGGTACAGAATAGAGGACACAGAGACAAATCCACGTAGATACAATTATCTCATACTAGACAAAGCTGCCAAAAAGATTAAATGGAGAAGAGATAGCCTCTTCAACAAATGGTGCAGGGAAAACTGGAAATCCATATGCAGCAAAATGAAACTAAACCCCTAGCTCTTACCCTGCACAAAACTCAATTCAAAATGGATCAAGGATCTTGGAATTAGACCAGAAATCCTGCACCTAATAGAAGAAAAATAGGTCAAAATCTTCATCATGTGGGCTTACGACCAGACTTCCTTAACATGATTCCCAAAGCACAAGCAATAAAAGAAGAAATCAATAATTGGAATAGATTCAAACTAAAAAAGCTTTTTCTCAGCAAAAGAAACAATCAACAATGTGAAGAGAGAGCCTACAGAGTGGGAGAAAATCTTTGCCACACACATTTCAGATAGAGCACTAATCTCCAGAATCTATAAAGAAATAAAAAAAACTGTACACCAAGAATACAAATAACCCAATCAATAAATAGGCTAAGGAAATGAGCAGACACTTCACAGAAGAAGATCTACAAGCAATCAAGAGGTATATGAAAAAATGTTCAACATCTCTAGTAATAAGAGAAATACAAATCAAAGCTACCCTAAAATTTCATCTCACCATATTCTGAGTAGCATAATTAAATCTCCCACTGTTCCACCCTAGCCCACCAAGGAAGTAAATCATTCCTTAATTCCTCATATCCACACTGTACACACTATCCACTCATTAGTTACTTGGTTGCCATCTTGATTGGGATTGGTCATGACTGATCAAATATTGTGATATTGTTATGATCATTTTGAAGTCACAGGTATATCTATGTATTGAATAAAGCTCAGTATGTATAGGGATTGCCATTATCCACAGTTTTAGGCATCCAATGAGGGTCTTATAACATGCCATTTGCAGATAAGGGGTATTGGGTTTCAGACCTGTCAGCTTTGGTTTGTGTGAAAAATGGAGTAGAAAGGAGGCAGGAAAACAGGCAGTTTGCTGAGGAATGTGACATACCCTGTCCACTTAGGACAGGCAGGACTGCAGTGCCATGCCGTAGGTGAAACAATAAGAAGCAGAAGCAAGAAGGAGTAGTGGCTAGACCAAAAAAGGGGTAGAGGAAAAAATGGTGTTAGGGGACAGACAGTTGAGGATGGTGGGAACACAAAATCAAGAGAATAATTCCATAAAATGGGCACACTGTGGTGATACCCACAGGCTTTCTTCTCCAAGAAACAATTTACCTACAGCCCTGCCTGGCCTAAGTAGACAAGATATGATGTCACATTCCTCAGCAAACTGCCTGTTACCTGCAGAAGAAATGCAGGACCAAGATGATGTTGATTAGAGGAACCAAATTACCCTGAAGGGGGAGACTTTTGTGACCAGATCCTGAAACTCTGGGAGATTTTGATAGTTCCTCCTAACCATAAAATCTGTAAGAACAGTCAGCATGGTTCAAGGTGACCTAGAGTTGCCATGGCAGTGGTGACTTTGATGTCTGATGTCATCTTACTGTCAGTCAAAAGTCTAGAGGTAGACCTGGGTAGGACTCTCTGGAAACTTCTCTGGGATCTGCAATAAAACTGGAGTGCAGGAGAGGCACATCATCTCTCTTTTCCCAGAGAGAATCCACTCTCCTTTGAGAGGGTCCCCTCTTCCCTAATGTGAAACCAGTCTTTTAAGGCGTGTTATTATCCTTTGTCTTTCCCTTCAGAGACTGGTTTTCTATTCTCCCAGTTGGTAATCAGGGTATTTTTGGATGCAGAAAATTATCAGGCATCTCTTTTTTCTCAACTGTGATTAGGTTATCTCCTGGTATTACTTTTGATGATGATGTTCCCCTCGGGAAAAAAAAAAAAAACGAATGAAAGAGAACAGAACATGGGAACCTGCACCAAGAAAACTGTCTCTTTGGCTAGGGAATGTCTCCCCTATCCTGGAACCTCTAGTGGTCAGCAGCTCCCACACCTCCTTCCATGACCTCTGGATTTAACTACTGTCTTACCAGCATGGTCATAACTTCTCTGCTTTTTCATGGGTGGCCATGAAAAATGTGCAAGCCTCCAGATTATTCACCTTTACTATGTGACTTGTTACTCTGGGAAACCATGAAACCCTTAGATGCCTTACTTGTAATAAATCCTGGTCTGTCTGCACTGAGCCTATCATTAGTTAATAAACTTCCATGGTGGGGAGAATTGACCCTCACTCAGAATGGAGGATACTAACTTCCTGATAGCTATTTAATTTAAGAGAGGACATTTGTCAGCTATCTGTGCCTTTAAAATTTGTCTTACATGTTCCTTTTGTCCTTTTGTGTCCTTATACTCGCTGGACCATGATTTTATATCATGCTTCTCAATTTGAAGTGAGAGGCAAGCTTGTTAATGCTCAGGGTGATATTCCCACTAGAGAAAATAAAATAAATAATTTGTCTTCCTGAACTAGGAAAGGCAAGGGGTACTTTACTCTGAGACAGAACTTTTGGTCTTTTTCCTACCAGAAGAGGGGAGTTCAAAAGAAAAGGTATCTGGTGAGAATCTATCAGGCAGTCTAATTTAAAATCTAGAGGAACCCTATCTTGGTAATCTCTCATAATGGGTCCCTGTTTAAGAAGTGGTCAGCAGGTACAGACTTGGGGTAGAGGCATCTTGGAAGAGGGAGAGACTGATTGGCTCATGCTCTGGGGATTAATGGGTCACCTCTTTCCCAAAGACCTCAGATCAGACTAAGACTTCATCTCAGGATCCAAGATTCATGGGGTGAGTGTGCCCTCCACCACTGGGCCAAGTCAATCAGAAACAAAGAGATGGTAGTTGATACTAGGGACCCCTGAGGGCTGATGGCATCAGACTTAGGACATGAGAACTTTCTGCAGCACCAGGAATGGCCCTGGCCAGCAGCCTTCAGTTGTCTTGAGCTTTCTTCTGTCCCATGCACCTACTTTCTCCCACAGAAAAGAAACTGAAGCAAGTCAGGACCAACGTTCCCAATACCTGGGCGAGAGGGGATTGGACCTACCTGCCCAGCAAGTCTGTCTCCTGAGTCTTCAGTCCAGTAGCCATGTTAGTCACTTTTAACTGATTGACAGGTGCCCTGTGTTTAGAGAGTTTGTCCACTAAGGAACAAAAAAGCACAGAAAAGAGAAATGAGAGCTCCCTTGTCCAAATTACTCACCCTTTTGTAGATCCCCATACAGTGCAGTTTACAGGCCTCACCAATTTCCTTCTCTGGCTTCTTGTCTCACACATTTGAAGAATAAAATTCCTGGACCATGGTGAGAGAGAGGAGTATCAGAGTATCAAGAATCAAAGATGGAGAGTAGATTTTCGGAAAAGGCTGAACAGAGAAAGCAACCAGATAAGAACTGAGGTAAATGAAGACAACCAGTAACCAATGATAACCAATGAAAACCAGGTGGAAACACCAAATGTTACAGAGGAGGGGCCTTTTGAGAAACTGATGCAGCATGAAGACTCCCCCTTCATAATCTGATTCCTGTGATCAAGTCAGAAAGATTTCAGACATGTCACTCAGAGTAATAAGAATGAGTTCTTGAAGGGACAAGACAAGAGAAAAGGGAGACCCTCTCAAGAGAGAGTGGATTATGCCTGAGAAAGATGGACAGTGTGCCTCTCCTGCACTCCAGTTTTATTGAAGATCCCAGAGAAGTTTCCAGAGAGTCCTACCCAGGTCTACCTCTAGACTTTTGAGTGATAGCAAGATGACATCAGACATTGAAGTCACCACTGCCATGATAACTCTAGGTCACCTTGGCCTATCCTGACTGGTTCTTACAGATTTTATGGTTAGAAGGAACTATCAAAATCTCCCAGAGTTTCAGGATCTGGTCACAAAAGTCTCCCCCTTCAGGGGAAGACTTGGTTCCTCTAATCAACATCATCTTGGTCCTGCATTTCTCCTGCAGGTAACAGGCAGTTTGCTGAGCAATGTGACATCATATCTTGTCCACTTAGGCCAGGCAGGGCTGTAGGTAAATTGTTTCTTGGAAAAGAAAGCCTATGGGTATCACCACAGTGTGCCCATTTTATGGAATTATTCTCTTGATCTTGTGTTCCCACCATCCTAATCTGTCTGTCCCCTAACATAAGTATGATATAAATTCATCAGGACATGAATAATTTTATTGTGATGGTGAAGAAGAGTCAAGTGTAGTGACTAGATTTCTAAATTGGTAAAGCAAGTCATTAAATGTTACTATTTAGATATAAAGTATCCCCCAAAGGACAGATGTAAGACAATGCAAGAAAGTTCAGAGATGAAATGATTGGGCTTCCAGAGCCTTAACCTAATCAGTTCATTAATTCACTAATAGGGATTAACTAAGTAGTAACTGTAGGCAGGTAGAGTGTGGCTGGAAGAGGTTGGTCACTGCAGGCATGCCTTTGGGTTACATATTTTGTCTCTGGTGAGGAGAGCTCTCTTTGCTTCCTTGTTTACACACCCTGAGTCTTTTGTCCACCATAGTTTTCCACCATGATATTCTGCCTCACCTTGGGCCCAATGGAGTGCAGCAGAGTGAACCTTCTACAGACTGAGACCTCTCAAACTGTGAGTACTAAATGTCTTTTCCTCCTTTAACTTTTCCTATCTGGTCTTTTGGTCACAGTGATGAAAAATCTGATTAAAACACTAAATAACCCAAAGATGTCTTAAATTTATAGTAAAAAGTGAGGACTTTGTTTTTGACTTGATAAATTTGAGAAATATACCATGAGGATGCCCAAAGGAAAATATAGCTTTTGGTGTGTCATAAACTCAGAGTAGATTGAGGGGTTATAGATAAACATTCATTAATCATTTCTCATTGAATCAAAATAGCATTTTATTATATAACACTGTCTACTGAGTATATTTACATATAAAACATTCCTAAGCTTCTCTTCCAGTTACATGTTTGCAAATAAGATAATAACCTTTCAAACCTGACAGCAAGAGTCAGAGAATCACTGAAGTCCATAAATCAAAGAACCAGGAGTTAAAACTTGAGAACACCAGGCACCCGCCATTTGGATACATTTCAAGCTCACCAGGTACAGTGTCACCTCAGAAACTGGCTAGGATCTACCTTCAAATCTATTTTATAGAGTCAAGATAACAGAGTGGTTTTGGTTTTGTTATGGGGCACAACTTAAGAACAGAGTGATCACCACTGAGAAGTCCATATTTGAGAGTCTTTATTAGCCAGCCGGCTGACAGTCTCACACAATGCCCCCAAAAACGGCTATTGGGAGAACAGACCCGACCATAGGGTTGCAGAGGTTCTTATACCAAAAATCACATCAATCATAAGTGTCTGTTGCTATGATTCAAAATTTCAAACTTACATCATGAAATTATCAGCAGAGTGGGAAGTGGGTCAAAATGACCCTTACCTAGGTACAAACTAAAGAATGGCTACTAACAGCCACACTATCATTGACGACATCACTGTTCACATGGTGCAATGTTTAGGAGAAATAGGACTCAAAAGAGAACAATTTTTCAACACATAAGAATTGTCACTTTATATTGCTAAACATGTCATGCTAAGTAACTGATGATGGGTACAGAGGTGGGGTGTTCCCATGGGAGAGGCTCATTTCCTATATAACATGAAGTCTCAGAGCGAAATGGAGTCTGTTTAGTCATTGCCCATGTAGCCGGGCCTGTAACATTTCTATGGAGCCAAATCTGTCAGCCCGTTACAGGTTTAAATCATATATTCATCCATCATCAATATAACAAGTCATGAAAATTCAATTCTAATGAAACAATGAATGTTACTATTAAAAGTAGAAAAATGAATGACATCAAAGTTGCTACAAAATGAAAATTTATACTACTTTTATATGTTTCATAATGGACTAAAAATAATGAAGGAAAAGTTAGGCTAATGATATGGGAACAGGAATGGGGATCAGGGAAAGCTATAAATTAGGAGTGTCATTTAAATAAGCTGCTGAACCAGGAGTTCACTGAGCAGCTATGGGTATGAAGTCCTCTTATCTTAAGCAAGAAAGTTAGCTCTCCAAACATGTTTCTTCAGCTGAGACAGCAGATGCTGGTTATAATTGAGAAGGATCTGAGAAGTTTCCCTGTGTCCAAGTTAATCAGTTAGACTGTCAAAGTTCTGTGGATGTTATTAGGAGACACCAGGCTCCTGAATCACACTCTAAGGACTTTTCTATATAGCACTGTAGGCAGCCTGAGTTCATATCCCTGCCAGTTCTCCTTCCCTGGGGTCAAACATGAGCAACGTGGCCTGGGTAGATACTATGCATCAACTGGGTTCTTTCTCCTAATGTGAGCAAACTCTTGCTTAGGGAGCCTAAATTTTTTACTAAGTGAAATTGACTAAATTTTATCTTGGAAGGAGATGTTATTTTTTTACTGTACACTATCAAATCTGCTCCCTTCTTCAGAAGGAGACATACTCTGTCTTCCAAGGCTGTCCACTAAATAAACAACCTCCAAAAGGTTGCCAGATCCTCTGCTCACAATATATAGAGAAATATGAGAAACCTAGGGAGGATCTTGTCCAAAAATCTACACCACACATTTTCACACTTTCTTGGTTTCTGGTGATTTTTCTATTTTCTCTGACACTGATTCATAGGCGCAACATAGGCTAGGACAAAAATCTAATTAATGTGTTTCATATAGTTTTTAAGAATACATGCAGCAGGACTTCAAACAGCAGGATAAGGCCATTTTGCAAATATTAATCTCTACTATGTCCTCAGGATGAAGAAATCTTCAGAACTTCATTAGAAACAGAAGTTAGAAGTTTCTAACTTCATTAGAAACTACATTAGAAACCCAGGAGGCTTTGACTTTTGATGTCTAGGGGACATTTCCTTGTGGTCTAGGAACAGGATACATTAGTGGGTGACCAGATTGGGCCTGGGGCTCCAAGGAGGAAATCCAGGACAATTCTATGATTCTTAGACTCTGGCTAGTGAGATGAGATTGACCTGAACATTTGACAGGGCCAAAATGGAACCATTCATCCCTTATGTGACTATCATTGTTGTGTCCACAGGCTATGCATAAGTTACCAGTCAACTCTGTTCCTGGAAGGCCTTCTCAACCTCATTTAACAGGAGGATTCCTCTTTGACTAGATCTCTGTAGATACCTGAGGGCTGTATGACCTAGTGGTGGCATTTACTTAAATACATAAACATATCGTTTACACACTGGTTCTTACAGAGTAAAGTCATAGGGAGCATATTAGGCTCCCAGAAAATCGCAAGACAAATGTTTGCATCTGTTTTCCCCAAGTGAGACCCATGTCATTTGAGGTGGGCATAGATTGGCAGCTCCCCTATGGTATTCACTTGGGCAGCTACATTTTAATGTTCCTAGTTTGTTTTTAATGATCACTACTTGTCCTTGTTTTTGAAGGAATTAGTAGAAGGGAATAAATCCCATCCCGTGCACCCTTTCCCTCATCCAGGCAGCATTGGTGGCATTCACCAACCCATAGAGTGACCGAGGGACACTGCAAGGACAGGGTGGAAACATGCAGAGGTATTCACAGGTGCAGGAACTGAGGCCATCCCCTGTTGTTTCCAGTAGGATTTCCAACACAGTTAAGGAATGTACGGGTGAAATCTTGGTTAGAGGCATTTGGCAGGCCTGGTACACCCAATAGTCAGTGGGAGCATGCACAATAATTCAAGAGAGAGCAGTATAGGGTGTTTTCTTTTGTGAGAAAATCTCCAGAGGACAATTATGAAATTGTGGCTCATGAGTGTCCTCCCTCCTTCGTAGTCCCCAGGTGTAAAGTACACCTTCCCCAGGTGCTGGGCTGTTACTCCATCCACAACTGGAATGCTTTGTTCAAGTAGCTATTCCTTCATCATTTTTTTTCCCTGAATAATCCTCCAATTCCACCTAGAACTTTCACCTAGAAAGTTCAGAGGCAAGAGGACAGGGGCATTTTTATAAAACTTAGCCAGAATTAAGATTAAATATTTAAGCTCCTGTGGCCTGGTTTTATCCAAAGGGCAAACCTCTTCAAGAGAAGAAAGATGTATCACAGCTGGGAATTGTCAGGGTAGAATCGTAAATTCTTACAATACCTTTAAATAAATTCATCACCCCTTTTATCCTGATAATTATTTAGGAAGCAACTGGAGATTGACATCTTTAATCAGCCAGTCTATGCCTTCCCAAATGTCAAATCAAACAACTCGGTTAAGAGTATTGGAAGCCCAAGAGTTAGTTAAACTGTGACAACATTTATCAAGGGAAACACCAGCCAGAACCACACATAGAGCCTTTAGATTTGCCAATAGATGTAGTGACATGCTCATTACTGTTTATGAAAAGCTGGCACAGAGGGTTAACGACCATAGGCCCGTGGTAGGTGGAAAACTTAATACAAAATCAAATAAATTAAATCTATGAGTATGAAAATAATGAAGACAGTAAAAAATGAATGTGTTGCATTGGGGCAACATTGCAATTTTAAAAAGACAGGTCAGAGAAATCTTCACCGAGAAAGGGATATTTGAGTGTTTCTGTCCAAACATACATTAAACAAAACATTAGTGTTTTCAGAAGCAATAAATTTTTGTTAGAATGTAGAAATGCTTCTGTTCCTCACTTCTCTGCAGTGTGACCACAAGTCGCACTGGGAGACAGAGAGAGAGGGTAGGGTGGGGGGAGATAGATATTGACAAGGCTGCTGAATTTAAAACTGCTGTGTGAAATTTAATTGGGTTTCTATACATAGGCCGTGATAATCCCTTAGAAAAGCTTACTGTTGAAAGACTGTGAAGAAACAAAAGTGCTTCCACATTAATAATATGGAAGTAAACTAACAAAAACATTTTTAAAAACAGGCTTTATTTTTAACGTATTTATTAAGATACAATTCATGTAACGTACAACTCAGTCATTCACTGGTGCAGTGCGATGGGCTTTACTGTATTCACAGTTATGTGCAGTCACAATTCATCACCACAGTAAACAAAGACACACACATGTGCTTTAGCAATCGCTCCCCTAACACCTCAAATTCTCCTCCTGTTCTAGTAGTCAAAATCAAATTTCTGTCTCCATAGATTTCTATTATGGACATTTCATAGAATGGAGTCGTATAACATGTGGTCTTTTATAATGGCTTATTTCTCTTAAGTCTTCAAGGTTTGTCTGTATTGTAGCATGTGTCAGTACTTCATTTCTTGTCATGGCTACATGCTATTCCATTCTATGTTATATCACACTTCCAATATCTACTTACCAGGTGATCAACATTTTGGTTATTTCTACCTTCTGGCTACCAGGAGTGATTCATTTAGTTTGGAGATGTGCTTTCATGTTGAGGAGTAGGTGTGGTCATAACATGTGGGGGGAAAGGAAGTGCTCCATCATCTTATGATAGAGTCTCAGACTTTTGGTGGCTGTGTCAGAAAGGAAGACTTTGGGGTCTGGACCTGGGTGAACATCCTATCCCCTTAGTGAGATAAGGCTCAAGTACTCCATTTTCTAATGACAACTGGCTCTTGTTGCACAGTATGGTCCAACATTCACAATGGTTACTTTACCCTCCCTCTGCCAGATGCAAGACAGTTTGTGGTTTATCTTTGTTTGTTTATGGCTCTTTACTGTTGGGGGCCTAGTATAGGGCCTGGAAGTAAAGCCCATGAAGTGTGAGGATCCCCTGCAGGCTGTCCCTCTCCTTGGTCCAGGCTCAGCCTCCAGCTAGTTACCAAATTGAGCATTTATGGGCTGTGACCAGTTTCTGGCTTCTGTAGCCTCTCCAGGGGAGCTGATATTGGCTGTGATTCTCTGTATTTACCTCTTTCTTCAGATTTCAGGGTAGCTGTTTGCTTGGTAACCTTTTTCTTATAGTTGTAAGAATAGTTATTGATTTTCTGTTTGTTCAGCTTTTTTCTTATAAAGTTAGGAGTGAAAACTTCAAGCTTTTTATGTGTCACATTCACATTTTTAAGAGACAATTGTAGTCAGGTACTGCTGTGCATGCCTGTAACCCCATCGGCTCCTCTCTGGAGGCTGAGTCAGGATGATCGTGAGTTCAAAGCCAGTCTCAGCAACTTAGGGAGGCTCTTAGCAACTCAGGAAGATCCTGTCTCTAATAAAATATTTTAAAAGAGGGTTGGGGATGTGGCTCTGTTGTTAAGCACCCCTGGGTTCAATCTCCAGTACCAAAAAAAGAAAAAGAAAAAGAAAAAAAAAGAGAGAGAGACAATTGTGTATATTTAGACAAATTAAAATAAGCACACACTTTTCCTCTATCTTTTCATTTTAAGTGGCTTAAATAAATGCATTTATAAAGTTGTTCAATATAGTACTATATATAGAAATAAAAGTGTAGACAAAATGTTACTTGCCTCTTGATATAAGTATGAATAGTTAACTTTGTTGTCTCTGGAAATGGAAATCTATGCCCAAAATAAAATGAATAAACTTGAATTTACATATATAAGCATGAGTAAATCTCAAAACATAATATCAAGAGACTCAAGTTGCAAAATGTCCCAGTATTATTTTGTTTATGTAAAAATTGAAATCCATCAAACAGTAGTATGTAGTTTTTGGTAAAAGTTACCAATACATGGGAAAACGAATGGTTTCCAGATGAGGATAATCTATGGGTATAACAAGGGGAAAGGATAGTGGCAAGACTTTGGCTGGATCTACAAAAAAAAAACAAAACTATAGAACTTGTTAAACTGAGGCAAAATACTAAAATTAATCAAGTAACTACATAGAGAAGTGTCTGACAGGTAACATTCTCTTCTGAATGTTAAAGATGTCCCCAATTTTCAAAAATGGAAATCTAGATGGAAATAGCTTTTTTCATTATAAATACTAAAATATTTATTGTGGATATTTGTTACATAATTAGATTACATATTATGATATAATTGTTTCAAACATTGATGTCACCAACCTGAACACCCAAATTTCTGATAATCCATGTACTGACAGTCAGATTTTGTGTGCTTGCAAAAGTCAGGAAACAAAATGCTGATGACCATGTGTCCCTAGCTGTGGACCAAGAATTGTCACAGTCCCAACACAGAGGGTGAGGACTTCATACCTGTGCAGTCTGGTCCTAATGCCATGTTGACATTCTAAACAACCTTCAGCTCATAATAATCTCATTATAATGATAAAAAATATAACTCCTCCAGCACCAAGACAGATCCAACCATGCCTAAATCAGGAGAAAAAAGGTAGCTTTGAATCTGGTTATGCCCTCTCCTTCCCAGGCAAAGCTCTGATGAGGGCTTACACACCACAACCCCTCAGAACCCAGTCCCAGTAAAAATCCAAACCCAATGCCTGCTGGGGAGTAGGTGCCTATAGCTTGTGAGCTTCCCTTCACATTCATTGAACATTGAATAAGACTTCTTATTTACCTTTACAACTGTTTGTATATTTGCAAATGGCATTGAGAAGAAAAAAAAAATCCATAGATTCAGCAACATTAACAAACATTCAGAGACTATTCAACCACTTAATACCTCTTTTCCAAAAGAGTAATTTCTTTAGGCTTTCATACCTGATGAATGAATGAATCTGTTCTCATTTGAATCAGATCTTCCATTCTGTCAGTCTCACTCACAGTCCACTTGCTCAACAAATTTGCATAAGACTCATTGACTTTGCATGTACTTGGTCTTACGTAGACTGTCTTAAGTCTCCTGTGCTTATTGTAATTCTAAGCCAGGCCATGTCTAATGCTCTGACAAATAGATTCCTTCTGTGATTACAACCCTCACATACTGAATTAAATAATTTGTTTTTTTCTTCACTACAACAAAGAAAAACAGAAGAGATGGAGTATCAGCAAAAGGCTGAACCTAACATTTATAACTGAAGATTATACTGTAGAAACTCTACATGGAAGTCTCACACATTTTCTCCTTTTATGTTCCAAAAGTAATAGTCTGTACAAACTTTCATCTTAACTTTACAAATGATAAAATTGTTACCCA
Organism: Glaucomys volans; assembly: GCA_020662805.1. Classification (NCBI taxonomy): domain Eukaryota; kingdom Metazoa; phylum Chordata; class Mammalia; order Rodentia; family Sciuridae; genus Glaucomys; species Glaucomys volans. The sequence continues at coordinate 168,908 of JAJEJO010003372.1, read as the reverse complement.
CAGATGCTCATTAACATGAATTTCCAATCACACATTTAGTAAGGCTGCAGTTGAAAACCAAGACAATCTGTCTCTAAAACCCATACTCACTATTTACATTTTTTAAAATTGCCATTAATATGCTTTCAAGTGTGGATCTCCTCTGTCTTTGCATAACAGATCCCTCTGGATGAAGCATTGATATTACTGATTTCTTTATCCTGGAATGCACATGAATATGTCTGTTTTTGCTCTTCAGAACTAGTGGCTCTGCCTGTGTATCTCAGGTTCCTGTGCAGCCTCATGGTGCTCCCAGGATGCCTGCATAACTTTAGTCTTGCCCTTGCCTGGAAGCCCCTTATCCTGCTGAATGTTACTTTCTATCCACAGGTGTGCCTAATGTCTCTGAGGTATTGTTCCCTACCTTCACTTCATTTCTTTTGGATCATGTCATCTATCTTAATCCCCTGGTTGGTTCAAAAACCTTCATTGTCAGCATCTCCTTGTAACAAGAAACACTCCAGGAAACAACTTACTTGGGAAAAACCAAATTGTATTCCACCACTTTTCATATTTATACATATATATATATATATATATATACACATATGGATATATATACATATATATTTAATATGCACACTACATATTAAAGGTAAAAGATCTGGGGTCACGTAGGTCCTGTTCTCTCCCGAGAACTGCTCTCTTTTGGAAAGAAGACTATCTTCCCTCCTCAGCCTCCTCTCCCATCCTCCATCTGCTTCTCCTATAGTCCTGTCATCCGCTTTAACTCAAAGGCTTGGGATTCCCTTTGAAGCTTTTGTTATAGAGATATAAACAAAGAACTATAAAAACACAGAGGGATCAATTAATTCTGCTGCAGGGGATCAAGGAGGACATCAAACAGAAGGAAACTTTGAGTTTGGCCTTGAAGCATGATTAGTATTAAAAAAAGAAAAGAAAAAGAAAAAGAAAGAAAGAAATCACCAAGAATTGAACTAGAAAGAAAATCCAATCTTTTGCTGTCTCAACTGACTGTCCTGGATGAAAACAGGCATATATGATACTTTCTAAGTGGCTTGGGGTTTTCTAAATCATTAAGTCCTGGCTACAGTGGGACATCCACAGTGCTTGGGAAGATTCAGGGGATGTGACAGCAACGTTTCTACCTAATGCTTTTTATGGTCCCTCCAGGTAAGCTGCTGGTATCTTAAAAGCATCTGAGTTAAGTGGAATGAGGATAAGTTCCACCTGACTACCTGTGGGTCAACTGTGGGCTCAGCTGGACCTGCAGGGGAAAAGGCACACACGCTTGCTCATGAACAGAGACCGTCTTGAATCCTAACTTCATTTTGTTCATTTCCTTTCCTTTCTCGACTTCAAACTTGGAACACCCAGCCACCAAACTCGATGTTAAAATAAAGATTCTGAACAGTGCATTCAGAGCAAAACAAGAATGATAATGCCAGACTGATTGGAAAGCAAAAACTAGAGCTGTGTACTGCAGAGGAAATTGACTATGTTCAAATAATCCAGAGTTTAAATCCCAGTTCTACCACTTATCAGAGTTTCCAAGGGAAATCACTTCAACTCTCTAAACTTTCTCATGTTTAAAACAGGGATAAAAGTGTCTATTTCAATGTGTCGTCTCAGATTTAGAAACTATGCTTTGTCGAATAGTGGCGATAATAAGATTAAGGAATCATGAATATGAATCTCATAGTTTAAATGAGCTCAGATCCCCAACTTGATGGCTATTTAACCTTAAGATCAGTTATCAATTTCTTGTTTTATTTTTCTAATATGTGAAATATAAGTAGAGATTTCCAGGTGTTAAAATTTGGTGTGAATTTTAAATTGAAATCAGGAAGAAAAAGTATTTCACAGGCTCAAATGAGCTATACAAGTATAGAGAAATGAAATTTATTCTATAAATATTATCATGCTAAGTAGTTCTTGAACCTCTAGCTATTTAGTTGCCTTAAATAACATTCATCAATCTGAAAATCTCTTCAGATAAGTTTAATAGTTCAAAATTGAATATTTTCCTAGATTACAAATTCATGTTTTGTTATTTATTCTAAAATTGGAAATAGTAAAAATTAACTTGTACATTTAAAAGAGATATGTTTTTAAAAATCACTCAATAAGGCTTGAATAAAAACGCTGAATTTTCTTGTTCTTTTTGTTACACATGACAGTAGAATGTATTTTGACATACATGCACAGAGAAAACACTGAATTTTTATTTCGTCTGAATTGTCTTAATTCTGAAGGTGAAAATAATGATGCTGTATTTACTTAGATGACTTAATCTCTTTACCATTTTCAAAATAAAATTGTTTCGAAAATAAATTTGAAACCATTTTCCAGTGTGAATCTTATAAGGAATCCCTGTAAATGAGTCAAGCACAGAGGAGAATGTTCTGGTTGAAGAGCTCACCTATACCCCATACCCCATTGTCCACACTCTTACACTGGGTTTCCCCTTTTCCCAATCCATCATGCATTTACTTTATTGAATCCCTGGAGTTTTAGAGATCACCAGGTAAAGAAGACTGAGAAAGATGATTCACTTAGCTTGATAATGAAACTTACTATTAAAATAATATTACATGCCACTACCTCTCTGAAACTTTGTCTACCGTTTCTTGCTAAAATAAAAAAAAAAGTTCTTTCTTCTTCTTGGTCCCAGAGTGCCTTAAAACAATTCTCTCTTATATATTTGTTGTTAAGAGCACAGGCTCTGGAGACAGACAGCCTGAGTTCCATGCTGTCTATGTCAAAAGCCCATACCGGTACATGTCCACAGGCAAATGTTTCAATCTCTCTTTGCTTCAGTTACTTCCATAAAATGTAGAAAATAATAGTTCTTAGAGTTCTATAGAGAATAAACACATAGAATATATGGAGAGAGAAATGGAATTATATGAAATAATGTTTTTCTAGAGAAAGATCACATTCTTTTAAAATTGCTGTGATTATTATATAAATTAATACAATAAAAAATGCTTACACAGGGTGGAATGTAGAGATCATTAACTGTTATTGTCAGCTTTTGCTATGCTTGAGATTCTGTGTATGTGCTTTACATACATCATTTTTAGTTTTAGAATAATCCTAAATAGATACATGCATATGTATAATTGATTTTTAGGTATAAATTGAGATTAGAAAGTTAATTACCTGAAAAGTTAAGTATTGCCTGAAGTAATGTGACTGAAAACTGACCCAGCTAGGAATCTAACCATCTGTCTGCTTTTCAAGGCTGTAGTCTCTCTGTCCTGCCTCCCTGGGTTTCCACCTGGGGCACTATCCATTTCATGATCACAAGTCTTTTTGCTATCCTGGGTAGACCAGAACCCAGAGTTGGTGCCTGTATGCATTGGGGCCCCTTACTTGTTCAGAGGTTCACTCAGTGCATTTTCTTTATAGATCTGCAATTGCATACACGATGAAACATAATCTGCTTCCATTAGCCTAACGAAGTCTTCTGTGTCTCTTTTCATTCAGTCTCCACCCTACTCTTACTAGAGGTACTCATAGTTACACTTCTATCACTGTAAATTAATTTTCTGTTGAATTTCATATAAAAAAATTGTACAGCATGAACTCTTTCGTCCCTGACTCCTTTACCTGAGCATAATGTTTTTGACTTGCTTCCATATTGTCATGTGAATCAGCAGCTGGTTCATCTTATTTATTTTCCCCCATTATTTACTACACCATAGTTGTTATTCCTTCTCCTGTAGGACATCTGCTTGTTTCCAGTTTGGGCTATTGTGAAGAAAGCTACCATAAATATTCCTATGAAATTATTGTGGAAAAATGCTTTCATTTCATACAGAGAAATACCTAGCAGTAAAATTGCTTGGTCATTGGGTAAGATTATATCTAACTTTATAAGGAAATATAATATAAATAGTCTTCTCTTCACTATGACCCTTCCTTTTTCCATGGAATCTGTCCCATATAAACCACTTGTACTGAAACACTTTTCTCAGTGTCTATTCTAAGCTTTTAGTGGTTAAAAAAAACCCCAAAAACAACAAAAAAAAAACAACTTTTATGATAGTTTCCCCTGAATTTTTAAATCTTGATATTTTAAAATGCAATTATATCTGGTTTTATTTCTTTATCTCTTCTATTTGAACTTCATGTGCCCTTCCAATTTGATTTTTTATATATTTTTGTCCATCCTATAATTGCTTTAAAATGCATAAGATACTTCTATCTTCATATCCTCCAGCTCTTAGCTGTTCTCTCTCTGTCCTTTATCCATTACTGGTGATTTCTGTCAGAGTTTTTGACCTTGTCTATTAGCTCACTAATTTTATTTCATTTAAAATGTTTTGTGTTCAACCCATCCTCTGAGCAATTTCCATATTTATATTTATCCAACTGTGTACCCCTAATTGGTTCTTCAGCATAACTGCTTGTTTCTGCTTGTTTCTTCATGAATATTACTTAGATTAATTGTGAACTTTTATTTTTCTGTTGCATTAGTTCATTTCTTCCTATGAATTGTGTTTGTCATGTTGTCCTTTTAATCCTGATATCAATATTTTCTCCTGTGTTTATTTATAAAAAGTTTCCCTGTGTCCTACTGATGCACATCCCATCCCTCTCCCATAGTACTAATGATGTAGGCAACCATCAACTTTATTAATTCCTATTTGCCATTTATTAGCTGTGGTGTTAGAAAAAAAAATCTCAATATTAACAAGCCTTTATTAGTGACTCTTTGCATGGAGGTGATTATAGAACCTACTCCATAAAGTTGCTTTGGGTAGTAAGTGACATAATGATACAAATTATCCTATCCAAATAAGTGTTTAAGGAGGTAGTTTTTTTTTTGTTTTTGTTTTTGTTTTGTTTTTTCTTTAACTGCTCTCATTCTTGACTTTCTATTCAGACAGACTTTGAAGGAGATGATATTTCATTGATAATATTGGGTTAAACACAGACATTATTTAAAAATTATTATGTTTACCCTATTTTCTTTGTAGTCTTAGTGGCCTAGAAATGATGACCTGGGAAATTGAAGCAGAGAGGTGTGATTTGCTGAACATAGTGGAGGAATTCAAATGTGTATTAGAATTGTCAAAAGCAAATCATGGTGGCTCACAACTGTAGTCCCAGCTACTTAGGAGGCAGAATTGGGAGGGTTGCTTGAACCTAGGAGTTCAAGACCAGCCCAGGAGCTTGAGACCAGCCTGGGCAAAATAGTGAGACCCCATCTCAAAAATAAATAAACAAGTAAGAGTCGGTAAAGATTTTGTTGTAAATATAAAAAGCTGCAAATGAAGAAATTAAGAATTCATTCTGCATATGCTGCAAAATGACACTTTTTTTTGCAATAAGGATGACATAAGGTTAGAATAGCATAGGATGTACATAGAAAGTTCAGCAGATAAAAGAAAAAGAGATTTGATTTGATTAAACCAGCAAACATTCCCTTAGATAAAGTTACTGATAGACCACCAGCTGCTTATTGAAGAGTAACTGTAACATGTTCAAAAATTGACTTCCCAGGAAAGAACTTCTGTCACATCAGCTGCCATATGAAAAATAACGTTTCAGAGGGGAAATTCTGCAGACAACATCTCAGAGAGTAACTCTTGCACATTAGCACACTGCATTTATCACATGACTATGTTAAAACATTACAGATAACTTTAAGTTTCTTTAGCTCAACACTACCATATGTATTAGTCACCAAGTTATTACAGAGTTAGATTATATTAATATATTGGGACACCAAGTATTCTCAGGAGGACTTTTGAAAAGCAGGGCCTGGCCTAATTTTGGACAATCATTGTATCCAAAAGGACACTGAGTGAATTTCAAACCTTCAGTTGAGAAGAGTTTAATAAAGTGACCATTCTCAGATATGTGTGTGATGTAAGAAAACAGCAGTGGGGAATCATTCTGGAGATAAAGTGATCAGGGAGACACTATTACCTAAGGCACCAGGAGCAAAAGCAGCAATAAATATCTAAACAAACAAAAATCCCAGACCTTCTACTATCCACGTCCTGTGCTCATATAAAATTTACAAGTGTCTACCAAATTTAAGCCCTGAGGGTTAAAACCTTACAGTGACTTACCCGTGAGCAAACTCAAAGATACAGGTGCACATTTATCTGACCTAAGAGTCCACACTCCTCTCTGGCATACTGCACTGCTATAGCCATCCTTGATATATTGCTTGTACTATATGGTGGACATTGGCTTGCCCAATGCAGTGTTTTCTTGCATAGTATTTCTTGTTTGATTTTTATTGTGCATTCAGAGCGATTCCTCTCTGAGTGTTGTTCAATGAAATATTTATAACATTGCAGACCATTAAACAAACAAGCGATTCCATTCTGAGTTTATTTGTCTGCCCTCAGCAAACCTTTTTGTTCTGCAAAGTTCATTCCTTAGAAGACCTCATATGACCCAGAGGATGGGGCTCTGGTGGCAGTGCCCTTTCCTTGCTCCTCATTCTTTATTTACAACATGCAATATATTACTTAAAACTAAGTGAAAGAACTGAAAGCATTACAAACCATGTGAGTTGAATACATAGTATCATTTGCTTTATTTGATTTAGATGTTTCTTAACAAGAAAAAGCATAGATACATGTGAAGTTTCATTCAGAATCAACCTCCATTTTCTCTCTCCACTGAGGAAATCACAAAATTAAAATTGTTATCTTAAGATGCATATTCATTCTCATAGGTACTGTAACTTATAAAAGTGTACTTTTAAAATTATATCCATGATAGCATATTCCTTCTGTCTTTTAAAAATTCAAATGATTTATGTAAGCTCTTTATGTGTTGAAGTATATGTTGATCTGATTCATTCAATTTAGTGATTGCTTGTAATTCCATAATATGAAAACCGAGGAAACATTTCTAGGGATTTTGGCTTGTGAATATGTATAAATAATATAGCTATTCATCCAGAAGACAAAATCTGGGGTTGAAAAGGGAGTATGGGGGTGGAGATCAGAAGTTTATTTGCATATGTTTTTATCCTTATTAAATACACACATAAAGACTGGACTAGGCAGCTGGACATGGAAGTTGAGCAGGATTTGAGCTATAAGGGAGAGAGACATTAGCATGAAAATGGAATTTAAAGCAAGGGGACTATAAGGTGCAGAGAGTAATTATAGATAAAGAACAAAAGATGTACAGGCATTCAGGTCTTGAAGATTCTAACAGTTAGACATGAATAAGAAGAGAAGAATTCTGTGAAGAAGGTAGTGAAAGAGTGGACCGTGAGGATGGTGAGGCATTTGTGTGCATGCATCTGTCTATGTTTCTGGGGTTTTAACTTATGTTTCATCATCTATCGGATCATCTCTGTGCCAATTGCATATGGTCTAAATTACTGCGGCTTTGCTGTAAATCCTGAAACCATTATCTCTTTTTGCAGCCAAGTCTCTCTTCCTTACTTTTCTTCACAACTGCTTTGACTGTAATTTGGAATTTAGATCACATTGACTCTTTCGATCAAATGCATCTATGTGTTTTCTTATATTTTCACAGCTCTGTTTTACCATCCTGCATTATGATGACTCTCTTGGCATTTACAGATGGCTGTACAGTTCCTGACGCTGCCGGGTAGTCTTTGGGTTCTCCGAAGGGCAAATTGTGACAATGTTCTCAGGCTTTGGGTACCTCTATAGACTGATTCATTGTAAGAAGAGGTTTAAATGTAATATTCATGCTCTTATGTAGTTACTAAAAGTATGATTTAAACTTCTCATAATAACCCATCATTTGGTTAACAAAAAATAATTCATTATTTTCTTGTTGGTTATAAAATAGTATTTTATCAGTATTCACTACTATAAAATAGTTTTTAAAATAAGAGATAATACAGCTGATAATTTTAGACTGGGAATATAATACAAGCCTTCACCAAGTGTACAAATATCTAAATCTCTCTCTCTCCCTTCTTTTGCTGTTTTTTTTCCCCCTTCTGTAACTATGCTCAGTTCATATATTTGTTTGTAAATTTGGAGTGGCTTTTATTTAGTGAGACACTGAAAGTTTGATAACAAAAATTAATCAGTGTGATGTCTGAGTCATAATTTTATTAAATGTCACTCTCTTCATTTTTCTTGTTTGTAATGTGAAAATTAATACTAGATGATAAAACAAACTGCATATTTCAGGTATGTGCAAAAATACAGCAGTTCCAAGGACAGAGATTGCTCATGATGTAGGGATCAGTTTCATAATGTATTGTCAGAGATATAGAGAATCACATGTCATTAAGCCTTTAATGAAGAATTTGGCTGAAATGTGGCAAAATGATACTCAATATGCAGGTCTCCTGGCTGGGAGCTGATCTGCTGGGCTACCTTAGGACAGGAAAAGAGCATTTCTTCAGGTATTCCTGAAAAGGTACATATTGGTGCCCTGAATCCAAGCTATTCTTTCAAATTAAGCAAAAATTGCCTTCAGAAGGATATGGTTAACACTTGGATCTCTCTCGAAGACAAGTTTTCAAATGGGTGATTTTGCATGTCTCCCAACATGTGGTAACATCTGGAGACACATTTGGGGACCACTACAGGTATGTAGTGTTTGAGGCCAAGGATGCTGCAGAGTATCCTGCAATGCAGAGGACAGCCACCACAGCAAAGAAATATCAAGTCCAGCATTGCATAGTGTCGAGGTTGGGAAACATGGCTCCAGAAAAAAATCCTTCCACAAAGACTCCTACGAAAACCAAATAAAAAAATGAGTAGCTGAAGAACAGATGAGCAAAACTCTCTAAATTTCACTATAAAATTGTATCATCAGAAGGATTAAAGAAGATATTAAACTTCTTTATAAAAAGAAGAGAAATCTCTGAAGGGAATTTTAAAAGTTAAAGAACAAGAAACAATATACTTAGTAAAATCACCCCAAAAAAAACAAGGTCACCAGTGAAATTACATAATGGCAGCAGTGGTGGCCTGGTTAGACTCTGAAGAAATTCTACTCAGTATGTGAAAATAGATGCTTCAAAACTTACTGAAGAAAATTAAATAACAAAGGTATGAAACTATGAGACAAAACAGATATAGAAGATATATATTTTGGAGATACATATCTGAAGCAATGCAGAGAGAAGAAATGAAATACTTAAAGACATAGTAGGAGGTAAAGATTGAAAAGTAAGTTTTAAATCTTTAGATCAAGAGTTGGCATATTACTGGGTGAAATTAATTATTTTGAAAAAAAATGGGTTTCAAATTTTTTAGCCACTCAGTCAACAAATTAAGAGTTACTCAACAAAGGAAAAATAATTGGACTTCTTCAATGAAATGCTTATTACAAAGAAACAATTCCAGGATAACAAATTTATCTGTTCCATATGGTGGTTGTGATAAGTCCTGAGAAAATACATGCAAAACACCTTGCCCACTGCCTGCCAATGACTAGCATATTGGGAAGCTGAAAAGGTTTGCTGGTGTTTCTGTTAGAATGCTACTGAGGCTGGAAAGACTTTGGACTTTACTCCAAAGTCAGTGAGGTCCTACAAAATTACTGTTTCTAGGAGTGGTAGGATCATATCGTTACTCTGAAAAATCATTCCAGCAACAGATATGGAAAAAGGAAAATTTGAGGGGGGGTGTTTTAGGAAAGAATGATAACAGGTTATAAGATCTTTAATCAAATCTATGTTGTAAAAATGGAGAGGAGGATGTATATGTGAGATATTTCACAAGTGTAATCAAAAGCAATGACAAGCAATATAAGGTTCAGGGGTGGTATTTGTGAACAGGATGTGCTTTATATTCTGAAGGTTGGAGAGTATTTTCAGTTAAAAAAAATAAATACAATGTAGTGTCTGAAGAAATAAAATTATGTCTTCAATTAGAACATAGTAAAATGGTCTTCACTTTGTGTTAATAGCTAAGCACTTAAAAAAATTGCTACAATGAATATCTAGTGTGATTAGTTATTGAATTATGTGCTGAGGATAAAGAGGCATAAATATATCTCTCTACCCTTTTCAAAGTATGTGTAAGAACAAGCAGGGTAAACATATACACATAGGTGAAATTTAAATGTGCAACATTTAGCACAGTTTTAGAGGCAAGTATAATCAGCTGTGGGCCTGGGGCAGGGGAGTGACCTTAGTTAGTGTGAGAGGAATATCCAGAAATTGAGTGCAATCTGCATCCTGAGGTTGAGTAGAAATTCAAAAGGCAAAACTGAATGGGGAATGGGTTCAGGAAAATGGAACACCAGGGAAAAGCCAGAGTGGCTTGAAATCATATGCATGTTTTGTTTCCAAAAGGAATTATCTTTATACCAAATTTTAAAAAGGTTCCATTGATCACTGACAGCATGAGATCTTTCAAGTCAAGAAAGTGAGGCTTTATTTAATTTTTTAATGATTGATAGGAAGATAGTTTATGGCAACTACTCAGCACCAGTTCCAAATAGGAAGTGAGACACAAGGGATGCTTTATTTCCTGTTTTCCAAGAAATGTTTGCTAACATTATGATGCTGATGGTGATGGTGATGATGGTGGTGATGGTGATGATAGTGATGGTGATGATGGTGATACCGATGATGGTAGTGATGGCAATGATAATGCTGACAAAGATGATGACGACGATGACAGCAGTTTTGGCAGTGGTGGTAATAATGAAACTAATAATTTCTGTTGAGTGTCTCAGCATAAAGGTCACTGTTCTTAAGTTCTCATTTAAATCTAAAACTAAAAATGCCTGTTGAGCCATTTCTTATTACAAAGACCTTTCAATTATAGATGACTCCATCCTGATAAATACAATGGTTTTTATCTTTCAACAAAAATTAATCTGGTGACTCTCTTCCACTAGATTTCCAGAGAGTGGAGTTTGACAACATGCATCAAAATTCAATGGATACTAATTGATCTCATTTTGTAAAGTAGTAAAATTGATAAATTTATGGCAGTTTCATAGTGCAAAGGTAAAATTCCTATACATATTTGAATGACTATCCAGAAATATTACCGACAAAATTGCATTTCTTCTAAATTAGTCCCATATTTTCCCCCTATGTTTCAAATCTGGCAATACTCATGTTTATTGAAGCTAGAAGTTTCATATGAGTGAATTTTTTCACTCATGTGAAACATTTTAAGTTCCTGTGTGAACATTTTGGGTTCTTGTTCCCTAGGTTTATTTCAGTCTTCTTGAGCCACAAACCCATTTCAAAACTTTTTATTCACACTGTCCATCTTCAATTTGTTCCCTGTTCAGTCTTCTGTGTCTTATGAGCACTGAGGGTGGATCATTCACAAGATTGACTTTAGGTATTTGCCTTAGGCTATATTTTATTTCCAACTTTAAATCAACCTAATGTGGTGAAGAAAGAATATCATTAATTTAATGCCTATGCAACCTAGAGGTATGGTTACAGTTTTGTTTTTAAAGAAATTGCCTTAAGGTCAGCAATCATTAAATCAGATGTCAATACACATATTCCAACACAGGCTCAGTGTAACGCAGTCTTGGGGCATATTGCAGAAATCACAACTACAGTGTATTCTCTCAGAGTATATTTAAGAAAGCCTTCTGATTTAAAAACATATGTATCTATAACTATGACAGGGTGCCAGCACCCTGACAGAGCAGGCTCCTGCTCAGAAGGTGTGAGCCGCCTGAGAAAATGAAAAGTCTGAAATCATCAGTAAAAGATTAGAGACAAAGTCAAAGGTTAGATTTTAAAAAAGTGGAGTGCCCGATGGGTCTTCCAGTCCTAATAGGAACTGGAACCAAACAACTGAAAAAGGCCCCAAGGGGAGTGCATCAAAGGCAGAGATAAGGTTTCAGTGGGAGGAGTTCTGTTTTGGTGCTGTTTCCAGGTGCGGCAGGGGTCTTGCAGTAAATAGGTTGAGTGTCATTTGACAGGCCACACCCATCTCAGCAAGGCTGTGCTTAAATTTGAGCAGTGAGCAGGTCAGGGTGCCAGCATTAAGTGGACTGTCTCAAACCAGTGGATTTCTTCCCGGGAGTTCCCAAGACAGCGACTTCCCTGCCTCTGGCTCGAACATGATTCAATTCATAACATGGGTTCATAGATGATTTCCAGCATATGATTTCTTTACACAGAATGCATCTTGTTTCCTTCTTTAACTTAAACTGAAAATTTGCCTTAGGAGTGCAGATTGTGCTTAGGGCAATAGGAGTCTCTGTGTGTGTGCATTAAATTGTGAGTGTGTGTGAGTATGCTTATGTATGTGTGTAAAATATGGTGTGTACCTCTGTGTTGAGGAGAGTCTTTGTTTCAAACTTAATTATGATATCCTTCAGAAATAAATCTTTGTTGTGATCAAGTTGCTGAGATTTGGAATTTTTTGTATCATCACATTTCCAAGCCTATTCTGACTGATATGCACATTGGGTTGCTGGATGACTCATAAAATAAAGTTATACATAAAGTAGGCTTAGAGAAGTATCTATTAGCTATTGATATTTTTACTCTTCTTATTCTTATTTTCTAGTCCGTAGTGTCATTTATGGTTTTTGGCTGAGAAATGTGTATTACATCAACTACTGAATTAATGAATGCATGGCAATTCAATTCATTACCAGAGGTATCAGGACTCTGCCGGGAAAGAGAAAGCACACTTGTAAACGGAGAGGATGTCATTGAAAAAAGGATTTAGCAAGGTCGGGGGCATGAGAAACCAAGGGCTGAAGGACCAAAGAAAAGAGCTGATTACCAGAACAGGGCAGGAGCTGTAGCTGTAAGCAAGAAGTACCTTTCAAGTGCTCTAACATTTGTAGAGGAAAGAAGTCACCGCTGAGTCTCCTACTTGGCAGGAAGGTGGCCAGTGGGATTAATATCCCTCACTCTCTCTCTTTTGCCCTCCAGTCTCCTGCCCATGCTCAGTAGCACGTCTTCCTTCCAAGAGGCTTGGTTCATGCAGCCCATAAGTATCAGCCTTTCCTTTACAGAGCCAAGTGTGACTCTGAAGGGACAAACTGAGCATAAAAGACCAGCAGACCCACGCGGCACTGGGGGCCCTTAAAAGTTATGTGCTAGCTGAGCCCTGTGTCAGCCACAGAGCCAAGTTTGATTCTCAGCACAATGACCTCTTAGAATTTTGATTTCACTTCCCAGTCTCAGAGAATATTATCTCTTTTGTGGAGAGAAAAGGCAAGCAAAGATGAAATCAGAGCCCTCAAAGGAAATGGAACCTCTTTCCCTGAGATTTGATGCAATTGCCAAAGTTCACTCCATCCTCAATTCCCTGCTGTGTCCCAGACCATGCTATGAGAAGGTATTTCATTTGTAGGAATCATCTTCTAACTGTTTTTGCTACATTCTGTCGTTATGTTATAAAAACAAACAAACAAACAAATGAAACTCTTTTAAAAGGAGAGGGTGCACACTGGATGAAGTAAAAAATTTTTCATTTGCCTGATCGCAATTAAATGGCTATTACCTAATAACTACACACAACATCCTTGCTTTCAGCCTGATTCTTTTTAGTGTGGGATAAAGTCGTTATTAAGTCCCTATTAATATTCTTTTAATATAAAGTATTTATATTTACATTGGTGTTAGTTGTTTTTCAGCCCTTATATTTTTGTTATACTTTAACACATTCATATTCATTATTATAAAATTTTGACTACTTTAATTATTCAATTATTTGCATTTTTACAAATTCTCATTCTTTGCTATATGTCTTTTTTTTCTCTTTTAGCTTTGTTTCCAAAGGTTGTAAATATGCATTCTACACAATGATTCCAAACTTCTACCTTTTTCTGTTACCAAACATTTTTTTATCTTGCTTTTCCCATATGTCCAAGTTACTTTATTTCTTTTTTTTAAGAGATCAGAGGAATTCCTATTATTTTGAAAAACATAATTTTAAAATATTTTTACTAGTTATTTTCTGGAACCACTCTATATACTCTTCATCATCTTCCCTTGTCCTTTTCCAGTATAATACTCAACAAATCATTTGATATTCCCTCTAAGCAGATGGATGTAGGGATCAAAAGCATTCCCTTCAGATAACAAAAGGTTTGCATTTAAGTTGCACAAATTATTAAGTAACATTTCTTTAATATCACTTATATCCTTGAGTCCTATTTTGCTGATCAGTTAAAACGGAGAAAACATTACTTAGTTGGCTTGTTTATGGGAATTATGCTTTTACCAAATGGTAGGCCTAATTCCAGTTAAAATTTTTTTTGTTCTTAAATTTCTTTCAGTGGTAGTTGTTCCAGAAGAATGAGTGAGGAGATGGAATTGAATATTTTTAGTAGATGAATATGAAACAATAGATTAGTACTTCTTTGAAGGAAACCAGTTGTTTTCAGAGATGTGTCACTGAAATAGTCGTATTTTTTTATTCAAATACTAGGTGTGACTTGCTGTGGGGGAGTTGTATAACAGACAATGGAAGTGTGTGAGTATAGGTATTGTTTTTTAGAAACAAAGCAAAGACAGCAAGTGTAGATGTCCTGAAAAAGTGTAGATGTCAAGAAAATCCCATGAGGACAGGGTCAGTTATCTAACACCAACCCTGCCAATATGGTCGTGCTCTCTTGCATGATGGAGGTGACTTCAACTATCAATAACCTACCAACAGAAAGGATGCCTGAGGAAGCATGTGGTGTAAATGCTGCTGGCATGGAAATTTCAGTCCAGTAGAGGTCAAAGCTGTGCCACAATGCCTCCCACTTTGGCCCTACAGCAAGATGGACATGGAATGGGTAGAGGATATAGTCTACATTGACTTGAAGAGATTACATGCTTTGAGACTGCTTTTTAAAGGAAAGATTATTTGGGGGAAATTCAAATAATTATGCTGATTCAATCTCAAATGCCAACACTTGAGAAAAATAGTTTAATCTGTCCTTGCAATTGAAGTTTGCCAGTAGAAAGCTTGGGTATAGGAAATAGACAGAAATATTTTGAGTGTTCTATTTATAGGAGGTTTGGCAGGAGCAAAAGAGAGAATATATTACTTAAAATATGCTTACTGATTTTTTTTCTGTAACATCTCAGTGGAAATAGGAAGTACTTAAGATTTTAAAAACCATATAATGTTACTGTAAGAATTACACCGTAATGAGCACTATGAAACCATTTTTCAAACTTTTTATTTTCTTCTTTTTAAAATTTTTTAATTTGTTCTAATCAGTTGTATGTGCATTTATACATTTTGATAAATCATATAAATGGAAATATAATTTCTCATTTTTCTGATTGTACATGTTGTAGGATCACATAGGTCATGCAGTCATATATGTACATGAGGTAATAATGTCTGTTTCACTCTACTATCATTCCTACCCCCTTACCTCTTCCCCTCCCTTCACTACCCTCTACCTAATATAAAGTAACTCTGTTCTTCCCTCACTATCCTGCTTATTGTGAATTAGCATCTGAATATCAGAGAAAACATTTGGTCTTTGGTTTTGGGTTTGTTTTATTTTGCTCAGCATGATATTCTCCAACTCCATCCATTTACCAGTAAATGCCATGATTCCATTCTTCTTTAAAGTTGAGTAATATTCCATCATATATATATATATACACATATATATATGTGTGTGTATATATATCACATTTTATTTATCCATTCATCTGTTGAAGGGCACCTAGGTTGGTTCTATAGTTTAGCTATTGTGAGTTGAGCTGCTATAAACATTGATGTGGCTATGTCACTATAGTATACTGATTTTAAGTCCTTTGGGTATAAACCAAGGAGTTGGATAGCTGGTTCAAATGGTGACTCTATTCCAAGTTTCCTGAGGAATCTCCATACTGCTTTCCTTAATGGTTGTACCATTTTGCACTCCCACCAGCAATGTATGAGTGTACCTTTTTCCCCACATCCTCACCAACATTTATTGTTGCTGGTATTCTTGATAATTGCCATTCTGATTGGAGCAAGATGAAATCTTAGAGTAGTTTTTATTTGCATTTCTCTAATTGCTAGAGATGTTGAACAGTTGTTCATATATTTATTGATCAATTGTATATCTTCTGTGAAATGTCTGTTCAGTTCCTGAGCCCATTTTGGATTGGGTTATTTGTTTTTTGAATTCAGCAAAGTATCAGGATATAAAATCAATGCCCATAAATCAAACATATTACTATACATCAGTAATAAATCCACTGAGAAATAAAGAAAACTACCCCATTCACAGTAGCCTGAAACAAACAAACAAACAAACAAAAAACCTTTGGAATCAATCTAACAAAAGAGGTGAAAGACCTCTACAATGAAAACTACAAAACACTAAAGGAATAAATTGAAGAAGACCTTAGAACATGGAAAGACCTCCCATGCTCCTGGTAGGCAAAATAATATTGTCAAAATGGCCGTACTACCAAGAGTGTTGTTATAAAAATTTAATGCAATTCCTATTAAAATCCCAATGACATTCTTCATAGAAGTAAAAAAAGCAGTCATGAAATTCATTTGGAAAAACAAGAGACCTAAAAGAGCCAAAGCAATCCTTAGCAAGAAAAGTGAAGCAGGAGGCATCACAATACCAGACCTCAAACTATACTACAGAGCTATAGTAATAACAGCACGGTACTGGCACCAAAGCAAACACGAAGACCAATGGTACAGAATAGAAGACACAGAGACAAACCCACATAAATACAATGATCTCATACTAGACAAAGGTGCCAAAAACATTCACAGGAGAAAAGATAGCCTATTCAACAAATGGTGCTGGGAAAAATGGAAAGCCAAATATAACAAAATGAAATCAAGCCTTTATCTCTCACCCTGCACAAAACTCAACTCAAAGTGGATCAAAGACTTAGACATTAGAACAGAGACCTGTGACTACTAGAAGGAAAAGAAGGCCCAAATCTTCACCACATCAGCCTAGGACTTGACTTCCTCAACAAGACCCTTAAAGTGCAAGAAGTTAAATCAAGAATCAATTAATGGGATGTACTCAAACTAAAAAGTTTCTTCTCAGCAAAATAAACAATCAATAATGTAACGAGAGAGCCTACAGATTGGGAGAAAATCTTTACCACATGCACCTCAGATAAAGCATATCCTAATATATAAAGAATTCAAAAAACTTAACACCAATAAAGTCAATATTTTTATTTTTAACACATAGGGGACCTTCATTTCCAAACAGCCAGATGAGAACTTGGTAATACATAATTGAAAGAAAATTCATTGAATATGATTACATTTTTCCATGATGAGGAAACTAATTGCCATACTTGATTAATGTTATCAGAAATCTAGACACATCTCCTCATCAATAAATTTCAAACATATTCTTACTAAACTTCTACTCTTTGTTCATGTGTACTGTATGCACATTACCTATATGTGAAATAGGTGATAGAGGAGAAATGTAAGTCAAGGATCATATCTTCCAGTAGCTTTCCATTCTCCGGAGGAGATAGGAATAGATGTTCAAAAGTGGCCCATGTCAAACTTGACATAATAAAGACCCTTCCCCAGGGAGTCAACCATAAGATAAAGGCAAATATCATACATCTTAGAAGTGAGTGATGTCCATGAGATGAATGCTATACTGGAAGAGAGAGAGGATGTTTCATGGAAAGAGGTTGATATAGTACTGAGTAATGAGTAGGAATATTTCAGAAGAAATTTCCATAGGCAGTATGACTCCCTTGTTGCCTGAAGGAATGAAACAAAATTTTATAACTTTGTGACAAGGCTTGTAGAGGCAAAGCTGGACTTGTTGTCGGCTCTTGAGAACCATGGTTCAGTCCAAATTCAGGGAGGTTGAGGGTCGTGGAGCCTAAATGGACAAAGGGTGGGGTGCTTTTGCAGCAATTCCCACTGTGTGTGTGTGTGTGTGTGCGTGTGTGTGTGCGCGCGCGTGTCTGTGTTTAAATTCCAGGGCAATTGGCTCTTTATACAGGGTTTCACTGAAAACCAAATGAAATCCTTACCAGCTCCCTAACCCTCCTCCAAGTGAAAAACTCCATTCAAGATTTTTGACTTATGTTTTACCTTTACAAAACATAATATTAAGTTCAATTACTATGTGTAAACATATATTTTGTAGACACCATTCAGTAAAAAAAGCATCATTTGTGCTCTCTCCAAAAGTAACCACTATCTTACGGCTAACACCTTGACCAGTTTTTGAATAAGTATAGTTGAAATAGCTCAGCATGTATTGATTTTTGTCCAGTTCCTTTCACTCAAAACTGTGAGATTGTTCTAGTTTTCAAGATCCCTATTGCTTAGTTTTCATTACTATATAATATTCTATTAATGAATGTATCATGATTTGTATATTCTGTTGATGCACATCTGGTTTTTTTGAGGGTTTTTTAAGCTGATATATAACATGATTTAATTACTATTCATATTCATATATGTATATACATTTTTTAAGTGAAGATGTTGCAAGCATATCTGTTCAGAAAATACAGTTGAAATTATTGGGTAAAAGTTGGTAGTTAATCACCATTATTCAAAGTCATTGTGTGAGTCCCTCCCAGTCCTAAAAATGGCATTATGGGGTCTTATTGTTTCAACTACTTACCAAACATTTACTACTGTTAGGTTATTTTTTCTCATTCATGTTAGTGAACATTATCTTGTCACAAATTAAAATGATTGATGAGTTTAGGCCATTTACATTTAGGGTTATTATTGAGATATGACTTGTATTCCCTGTCATTTTGACTTATTTTTGGATTTTAATCTTACTTGGTTTTTCCTTTAATTGGTTGTTCCTTTAGCATATTCCTCCCTTTGCTGACTTACATTGTTGTTTCTCTTATCCTCTTGGAATATTTTGCTGAAGATTTTATATAGGGCAGGCTTTCTATTTGTGAATTCTTTTAGCTTGTTTTTATCAAGGAATGATTTTATTTCATCTTAAAATCTGATGGTAAGTTTTGCTGGGTATAAGATTCTTGGTTGGCATCCATTTTCTTTCAATGCTTGGAACATGTTGTTCCAGGCCCTTCTTGCTTTTAGGGTCTGGGCTGAGAAATCTGCTGATATTAGTATTGGTTTCCCCCTATATGTTATCTGATGTTTTTCTCTTGCAGCCTTTAAAATTCTATCTTTGTTTTGCATGTTAGGTATTTTCATTATAATGTGCCTGGGTGTGGATCTGTTATGATTTTGTGCATTTGGTGTCCTATACATCTTTTGAATTTGATTTTCCATTTTATTAATCAGATTTGGGAAATTTTCTGATATTATTTCATTGAACAGATTATTCATTCCTTTGGTTTGTGTCTCTGTGCCTTTCTCAATCCCAATAACTCTTAAATTTGGTCTTTTCATGATGTCCCATAACTCTTGGAGGTTCTGTTCATGGTTTCTTACCATCCTCTCTGTCTGGTTGAGTTTGCTTTCAGGATTAAATATTTTGTCTTCGCTGTCTGAGGTTCTGTCTTCCAAGTGATTTAGCCTGCTGGTTAAGCTTTCTATTGAGTTTTTAATTTGGTTTATTGTAACCTTCATTTCAAGGATTTCTGTTTGGTTTTTTTTCAGAATCTCTATCTCTTTATTGAAATGATCTTTTGCTTCCTGCAGTTGCTCTTTTAGCATTGCCTACATTTGCTCCCTTGACTTCTTGTTCACTTCTCGGATCATTTTAATTATGTACAACTCCCTTTCTGACAATGCTTTTGCCATGTTGTCACTGGGTACTTTGGTATAGTATCTGGGTTTGTTTGGGATGTTTTCTTCCCATGTTTTCTCATGTTGCTAGTGTATCTTCCCCTCTAATAGTGTGAATCCTAGGTACTGCAGTTTCCCCTTAAAGACTTACAGGTATCTCATACTTGACAAAGGAGCCAAAAACACACCATGGAGAAAAGATAGCTTCTTCAACAAATGGTGCTGGGAAAACTGGAAATCCATATGCAGCAAAATGAAACTAAATCCATATCTCTCACCCTGTACAAAACTCAACTCAAAATGGATCAAGGACCTAGGAATTAGACCAGAGACCCTGCAC
>JAJEJO010003372.1:135444-148567 GCA_020662805.1 Glaucomys volans | reverse complement strand
TGCACAGATGGTGTGACTCTACTTTGTGTACAACCAGAGAAACAATAACTGTACTCCATTTGTGTTCAATGAATCAAAATTAAATAAATTTTTTAAAAAAAGAGCAATTGGAAAAAAAATAAATAAAATGAATATATTTTAATTTTCTACATTAATAAAAAGATGAAACAAAAGTTTTTTAAAAATTTTGGATATGTAGATGCTCTTCTTTATGAACTGTCTCTTCTCCAGCCCCCTTTTTCATTATTTTTTGTTGTTGTAAGTATTGATTATTTATAGATTCTGGACACCAGTCTTCAGACTGGCCTATATTTGCAAATATCTTTAAACTTTTGATTTTTTTCTCCTGTGCTCATTACCAAGTAAATGGTCACACATTTAATATAGTCTTATCCATCAGTTTGTTTCTTTCCGAATTTTCCTTTTGGTACCCCATTTAGGAAATCTTGTTTTCCCAAAATTTATGACCGTTTTAAAAATGTTATCTTCTAAAACTCATTTCTTTTTCACCATTGACTATATAATCCACCTACAACTTTTTCCCACCTAGGCTAAGAAAATAGTCACATATTATTGGAATTCCACTCAGCCATCTAAAGAGAGAGAGGAGAAATTACTAGAATCTGACTACAACCCACAGGGAGAGAACTGAGATAAGCACCTGTGTTTCCTCTTCTCTTGCCCTCTGAGCACTTTTGAGGACTTTCATTGTCTGAGACAAATGGTGATACACTTCCCTTGGGCCAGCCTCTTGGGACAGACAGCAAGTGGAGAGGATTGGAGAGAGGTCTACTGATGTTGGGGTAAACATAGTCAGTGCCTAGGAATGCTTGTTGTTCCAGGTTAGTGAGGTAAGACTATGCTATATATTCTCCTCCTTGTTCCTCCACTGTGTCTCAGTCTGCTGTAACCAGGCAGCACATGATTAGGAAAATGTGTAAGACCTCTCCATTGAGCCAAGGTTTTTTTTTTGGGGGGGGGGGGGGGGTTTGGGGTTGTTAAGCAGCATGCTGGGGTCTCTATGGCCCTGAGTTTGAACAGCTGGGATAAATCAAAGATATTTGGCACACCAGGAATAATACATCCTATATCAATCATTAAATCATCTTTTAAATGGATTGTATTGGCATAATAAAATAGAGCAATATGAAATAGGCAACATACCACCAGGTTTAAAATGAGCCATCAAATTATTAGACTTAATAAAATCAAGAATGAACTGCTTAATTATGCATTGCACTATGATGTCATGTGATATCTCTCTCCTGGAGTCAAGATATTATCCATTTGATTGGGCTTTTGGTTTTAGATCAAGCTTCTCGGAAAGAAAGCTTAATTCTTTTTCTCGACATTTTATCACTCTCACCTAACATAAAGCCAAGGCCGTAAAATGTTAATAGTTGTTTATTGGCCAAATTAATGAACATATGATGACTGCCTCACCCCAGGAACTATGATTTGCATTCAATCTCCCCTAATAGGGGAGAAAGTAACTCAGAATTTCATGTTCAAATTCAGTTGACTTGGGTGCCACGGCAAAGCTGTTGTAACTTAGCATCTACTGGAATAAGACAAGAGGTCTTGGCATAATTATGAAGGAGAACCCTAGCAGAGCTTGATTCCCAAAGTCTGTTTAGGAACATGGTTGAAACAAAGCTGATGATATGGTTTTGTATCCAGTTAGGAACTAGAGTAGAACTGGAATTCCACTAGGTTGTGTGGCTGCCTTCCCCAGCCCATGGTCCTGACTGAAACCATCATCCCTGGAGAAGCCCAGAGAGAAGTCCCTCCCTTCTGCAAGGGCTGATGCTCCTTCACCTCCTCTGCCCAGAGACCCATCCTTGGTCCTTCACATCCTCTGTCATAGATCCTTCAATTCTATTTTCTCTGTGCTTTTTCTTGTTTTCTTGACATTCTTATGAGCATACAGGTCAGAGTACCCAATCCCCAATTTATATACTTATAATAAGCTGAAAGGAGTGAGAGGAATGAGAAGTCAAGAGATAATGTTTCACTGAGACTTATACCCCAAATATGAATATCTTCATGGGTCAGACGGTGTATAAATACCCTGCCACTCCTTCAGTCATGTAAGAGGTCCTGCCTATTGCAGTAAACCTCATTCCTAACACCGTGCCTCACCCTCACCCTGATCCATCACGACAACTAAGTACCTTGTATGCTCCAGGGGTTCAAAAAGAAAGATCTGTGTTGAAAAGTCAGTGAAGAGAACAAAGATGCTAAATCACTAACCAGACTTTTTGAAAGCAGAGATCAGGCACATCAGGTTAGGTGTAGTCTATAAAATCAATTTTCTACTTCTGAGCAAATTTCTCTTTCTTGCAACATCATGATTATGCTGAAGTTAATTATTCTTTTGTTTAACTCTATCTGCCTCAATAGAAATTGCAATTGAATCTGTAACACAATTCAGATAATGCCTCAGTTTTTTTTTTTTTTTTTTTTTTTCCTTAGAGTACATCACTAGGATCCAGAAGAAAATGTTGTGGGGGAAGCAAGGAGGGAAAATACAAATCCTAAAGGAAATGTGCTGCAGTTTTAGCCATAGAGTTCCATAGCTCAAGTGGGTAAATATACAAGTATATGCATATGTTTACAATGGACACAATTGAGAAAAGTTCCATGTAACTTTCCCTAGTGTGACCTCCAGATCCCTACGGTCTCAGAGTCCCCTCCAGGTTGGTTAAGCGGAAACCCTGGTTTCTCAAAAAATGCTGGTTAAAGCTGTGAGCCTGTTATCCGTGTGCTTCATAGGCTAATCCAGCAGTTCCTGACCACTGTCACTTAAGTTCTCGAGTGCTACCAAGACCTGTGATGCCCTAAGCTCTGGGGCGCTTTCCAGAGTCCCCATTTCTTGTGGCCCTATTTTTCATGGCCCTGTTTCTCATAGCCCATTGCAGCAATTACCTAGCACCAAGAGTGCTAATCCCAAAATATAACCAACCAAATGTGTCCAGCATGGGGGAGGGGGTGGCACTTCACCATCTATACCATTGGGCTCCAGTGGGGCCAGCTCTCCCACCCCAGGCACCTTACCCAAACCATCACCCCTGGAGAAACCCAGATAGCAACCCCTCCCACCACTGTTTGGACAGTCACTGCTGCACGTACTCTGCCCAGAGCTCCATCCTTGTCCCCTCAGACTTTCTGTAATGAATTCTCTCCATTCTATTTGCTCTCTGCTTGCTCTGTTTTCTAGATGGTCTTATGAGCATGATACAAGGCAGAATAAATTCTTGAAACTTTTGTTATGTTCCTAATTTTATGTATTATTTCTGCATTTCATTCCATAGAGTGGCCAACTTTGCCTTATGAAAAGAGTGGTATGCTGTGATGCCCAGGTAGGCGCTGGCACCATGTGCATGGGCATGGACGCACTCTGCTGCTTGGACTCCATGTGCCCAGCTTTGTGCTCTGCCTGACCTGTTTCTCCACCTTGCAGGAGCTCTGGAGCCAATGGCTCCCATGGTTTTCCTTTCTCCTTGTATATCACCCACACAGAAAGCTGACTTTGATTTCTGTGTTTCTAATAACAACAAAACCAATAAACAAAGAAAAAGAAATAAAAGTAAGAGAATGCCACTGATCCCAATATACTAGCTATATACTCTGATCCAGCGAAGCTACAGGGACAGCAGGTAATGGAGAGGGGACTGCCACATTACCCAGCCACCCCATGACTCTCATGTTGCACAGACCAGAGGAGACTGTCCCCTCAAAGGGGGAGCTCAACAGACACAACTAGTATAGAAGACTCATCAGAAAATTTAATAGAGTTAATTGTCTTCCCCTCCAGAACAATTTCCATACCAAAGGAGAAGAAAATATTATAAATTTTGTATCTAGGTAATAGATACAATATAATATTGTATAACTGAATTTATTATTAATATAAATCTATATTTAATATAACTGAAATTTAAGTGACTCTTTAACATAATAAATAAAATTCAGGGATTCCACTTCTAAGATTCCCTCAAAACTCTTACAAAGGGGAAAACAAATGACTGTTTCCTTATTAACTTCATGTAAAATTAAACCAACTCACAAGTTAAATTGGGGCAATATAGATGCCCAGATAAGCACCCAGTTCAATAGTCAATGAATCTAGTGTATAAACAAGGCTCTGCTCTTTCAAACACCCATGAAAATATCACCTGTTATTGTCTGGTCTTCATCACCTGTCACATCTGGATGCCAAAGAGGTACTTTTAATTGCTCTGCTAAAGCTTCTTATAGAGACAGAAATTACTTAGTCTCACAATATAGGTCAAAGCATTAGAAAATGAAGCATGAAGTAGAGTATCTGTCCATTACTAGCTCTCTCAAGAAATTTATAAATTATTCAAACATGCAAGTATCCGATTTAACTAGAGCACTTAATGATGTACTTTTATCTGGCTCATAACCACATGTGGTGCTCTCAGCTGAAACTGTCCTTAATTGTGAAAACATGATAAAATCTGGAAACCGTTCCTGCTACAGGCACATTTCAATGCCAGGGAGGGCTTGCATGGAGAGATAACAGATCTTTCTGTGTGTAGATGTTTTGTGCATGACTTCTCACAATCAAGTATTCTCTGCAACCATTGGTCCTCCCCAAGCCTGCAATGATTTGGCACCATTCTTCTTCCCTCTAAAATTAAGATTGGTCTGCTAGCATATGAATAGGATGATAATAGCACCAAATCTACCAAGTGCAGTTTCATATCAGTTTTGTTAGAAGAACAATGCAACAGCAGCATTTTGGCCAGGGAAAGCTGAGCTTAAAAAAGTCAGGTGAGCAGGGTCTTCTCAGAACCATGACTGGGTCAGATCCCCTACTGCCTCCTGATCGTGTCCTGGCCAACCTGACTAGGAGAGCCCTTTAGATGTGTTGGGCAGGCATCTCAGCAGACCTTCCAGATTCTCAGTGTTGAAGAATAATATAGTCAGTACTATAAGCAGTCATGATAGCCACAAACACCATGACTGAAAATAAAGGCAGGCTGAGTAGGAAGCTGAGACAGGGATCACTGGAGCTCAGGGATTGGTGGCCAGCATAAGCAATATGGGAAACCATTCCTGAATAAATAAAAACAATGCAATGAGGTGTAGCTTTGTGGTAGAGCACTTGCTGGCATGTACAATGTCCTGGGATTGATTCCCAAAATTTAAAAAGGATATATATACACATATATATATATATATATATATATATATGTATATATACATATATATGTATAATTTTAAAAAATATATATATGTAAAACTTTTTAGCTACAGAGTAATACAGATAAAATCAGAGGCAGTGTTTGTAAATAAAACAAAAAACAGAAAAAAAGAAAAACACGGTAAGAGTGCATTTCTAAACCCAGATTGACACTACTGTATTTCACATTTATCTTGTAGAAAATATAAATACAAAGAACAATATTGTCTTGGAAGTGTCGCCTTTGGGTCAGTCACTAATAGACAGGTCCAAATTCTAGAAGCGGTAATAAAATCAGAAACTGAAGTTAACAGATTAATGTCTACAAATATTCCATAGGAGCAAGTTCCATGTCACTAGAGAAGGTAGATTATCAGAGGTAGGAAAATTGTAGTACGTGTGATGACATGGACAAAAGAATAGAAAGTGCTATCCCCAGTCCCACGTGTAAATTTAAGGGTGCCATTTAATCTCATCCTGCACATGACATAAGAATGGCTATTTTTCAAAACCACTGCCAATTCAGTGTGTGCATGTGCCCTAGTTCTTCAGTGTGTACCCAAACTTGAAGAGATAATATTTAAACTAGCATCTGCATTCAGTCACAGAGTTCTTAATTAATAGTTATGGATGGGGGAGGGGATCATTACAACTAGTAGATAATTAGGTAGTCAAATGGAGGCTAAATACTATAAATGTCCACACAAAGTTCCTAAAACTATTTGCATGTATGGTGGAGGATAAAGATTAGACAAAACAAAAACAAAAACAAAAAAAAACAGCAAATGTAGTATACTGCCATTGCAAAACCTAGAGGAGTTAATAACCTGAAAATCACTCTATTAACATTACAAGCTTAACCTTCTTGGTTTTCAACCACGCAGGTAAAATACATAAAGAGAATTTACTCCCCTGATGTAGATTTTATTAGATATACATCTAATTTGGCTGATAGTTATGGTACCTGCATTTTGACATGATGTTATCTACTTGCATGATTTTTATATTACAGAGCTTTTAATGAATTTTCTTTTAGAGATCCTACTACTGTGAACTCAATTAATTAAATGTACTTATTACCACCAAAGGAGATAAAGGTCTCTGATCCAGATGGAATGTCTAGAATATCTTTCAAAGCCATTATCTGATTTGTCCATAGAAAGGTGAGTGCTGATGACCTATCAAGTGTTCTGAGAATTTGAGGCTCCACAGTACAACAAAGCAGAGGTTGGGAAGGAGCTTTAGTGAACTTTCAAACAGGAGTAAGAGAGGATACTGATTGATACTGATTTAGTATCCTGAAAGCTTGCTGTGAAAGACAGCAGGGGATGATCAATGTTTTTGTCTTTTTTACTCAGGTGTTGCTTTGTTTTACTTTATTGTTTATTTCCACCGGCAGACCCATACCTGAATGATATATATAGTTATATAATGATGGTGTTACTGCATATTAATTGCTAAACAATAAATAATGGAAGATAACTGCAAACAGCAATTGCTTTAAGGTACTGTAATAATTGAGGCTATATGAGGACACATAATAGCAACTCAAGCAGGCTGTCAGGAATAATTTTGGATATCACAAGCACTGTCACTTGCAGATCACTTCACATAGTTGTATGGCTTGAGTGTGTCTCCAAGGGTTCATGTGTTGGAAGGTTGGTTCTCTGTGAGTGGTATCCAGCAGTGGTGTGGAAACTTTTAGAGATAAGGACTGCCTCTCTGGGTTCCTGTTTCATCTTTTGATTTCTCCTTCTGACATCTGCTCCTGCCACTGTGCTGCCATCCACCATGGGGTCCTCACTAGAAGCAAGCCAAGGCGGGTACATTATTCTTCAACCACCAGAACTTTGAGCTAAGTAAATCATTTTCCTTTACAAAGTTACAAGCTTGAAGTATGTTATTGCAACAATGGAAAACTGATTAATACAAGTCATTTAACCTCTCTGAACTTAGTTTTCTCATCCATGAGTATTAATAATTACCACATGAAATCATTCTAATAAATGATTATGAAGGACATTGCAAAGTGCGTGGAACATAAAGAGATGCCCAATGGTTATAGATTCCTTTTTCCTGCATAGAGGAAAAGCGCATTAGAAAACAGGCAATTTCAGCTCTGCTTTTAAGGGAAGGTTCCTTAATAGTTTAAGTGACACCATTTCTGAAGAATTTAGGAAATGCTACATATTGTGGAGTTCACACAGTACCAGGCAATGCTTGACAGATCTTTGATTGGTTTCTCATATTGATGTTCTTCAGCACCAGTGTGTTAACACCAATGGAAAATAAGCATACATCAGCTGTTATTACCCTTTAAATTGAAACTATACTGTCAAATCTCAAGTTGGTCGTTTAGTACAAAGTTCACAAAGCTCTTTATTCATTTTTGTATAGTTGTTTGTTAAAATAATACTTCGTTTAGGATGATCACGTGCCTATACTGCCAACTCCAACATGACAGAAATGACAAAATTTCCATATTCCTCTTCCATTTGTTTCTCAATATTATGATTAGAATAAAGATTAAGATTACTATTGAATCAATCACATATTGTTCTATAATAATATTAAAGTTTCTGTTTTGGTTGCTAAATATAAAATCATCATAATATTAAAATTTTGATTTTGATTTTTACTAGTAGTAATGCTATTTATTAACAATATTTCAATCACGTTACATAATATAGTATTACACTGTGTTTAGCATTTATTATTATAATAATTGATAGTTACCATGAGTTATATCATCCTTCAGTGGGATAGCTGAGAAATTTAATTTTCCCTTATTGATGACTGTTTTATTGATACTTCATAAGATGATGATGAAAGGAGAATTAAGATATAAGCCTAAATGCTTTCTTAATATTATAATCTTTAGAGGAAACATGTCATTTGGAATTGGATCTGTTTAGAATTAATTTTTTTCTGTACCAAAATGAATGGATATTTATTAATTTAATGCTCCTACAATATAAACAAATCTCAAATATTTAAACTATACAAAACAAGGAGGAATTGAAGGATGTTTGAAAAAAAGAGAATATTTAAATGAACAAACTTCCCTGAGACTTAATTAAGAAATCAAACCTCCTCCTGTCTTCTATTTAGTCAGTGAATCACAGAAACAATAAACACTGTATTTTTAAATAAAATAACATCATGAAATTTAACAAATACAAACCAGAAACAAGAATTCTATTAAAAAAATACGATTTTCATGATTAAATGCTCTTTTTCCAACCTGCAAGTTTATCTATTCTAGACAGTGAGCTAAACTGAATGATTTCTCAACTTTGAAGTTGCCAGTTTATAAGTTTTTTAGAAACTCTTCAACCTTCTAGAGGTACTGCAACAAATAAATGTCAGTTATTTCCACCTCAAATTTTAAAGACTACTGTTTCCATGTCAGACATTTCGAAAAATCACTCTAGCACCCAAGTGAAACCCTTTATTACAAGCTACATGATATGATGAAATCATTTTCCTCTTTTTGCACTACACCAACCTACAAAAGGAAAATAGTCATTTCTACCTGGTGAGGTTATCCTGAGGTGAGAGAGCATGACTCATAGCAGATGCTTGACTATAAGTCACGTCCCAGATGGGATTGGAATCCAGGAGGGACACACTATGTGTCCTCCTTAGCACAGAAGTAGAAGGTACAAATGTTCCCTCAGATCCTAATGGCAGAGACATGGTTACACAGGTTACACATAAACTAGGGGCAGAGATTTTTCTACTTTTCTTTTCTTCCTTTTTTGCAACCCTAACTCCAAGATCAGTCTCTGACAAGTACTAGGTTTTCAATTAGCATTCAGTGACTTACCTTTACACTATTTTAATGAATGTTATTCTCTAAAGAATTGTCATTTTATAATGCTTCAAATTTCCCTATTTAGATATTAAAATACAGGAAAGCTATGCTTCTATTCCATGACCTGACATTTATCTTACCTAGAAATAGAAAACCCACCCTGAACCCAACCCATTAGCTCTTTCTAAGGTAAATTAGCCTTCTTATCAGACTAGATAAAACATGATTTAAGGAGCTGGGACAATAACAGAATATATTTTCCTTCTGGAGCATGTTATCTTGAATGATTTCCCCTATCAGTTATAATTTCAAATACTAGATGAAGAAGCAATTCTTGAAAGTATATAAAAGGCACAATAAAATGAATCACAGCCAAGCTTAAAAGCATATCTGAAGGCAGAAATTAAAATGAAGTGTAGATTCTTCACCAGAAGTAAAGGATAAATTTAGGGGTATTCGCATTGTATGGTTTTCAACTAAATTAACTTTACATATTAGGTGTGTCATAGTCTACTTATCACTGTTAATAATATTAAAACAACAATACAATATTGTCAAATGACTGAATAAAACTACTGAAGTGAACAAAGGGAGAGAAGATAGGTTTAGGGTCCTGTCTTTTATCTGTATACTAATTGTAATACACATTTCCTATACATATACATCACTGGTTCAAGTACTACTATTTGGAGGATAAGTCTTCTTATAAAATAAGAGACTTTGACACAGATCTTTACTCTGTTCATTTCTAGGGAAGCTGTGCTTAGATAAATAGGCAGGAATCAATCCTGACGTACTCACTTCCTAAGAGTAAATTTGTCCTGCTCAGTTAGATTCTTTCATTTAGTTCCCAGTTCTTTCTTCTGCTTTTCTAGAAAAACTCTGAACTTAGAATATCAGTTCAGTGACAGCAACTTGAAAAATCTACACAGATGGGAACACAGAGGCCAGAAGAGTGCAAATGCTTTCCAAGTCCAGTGGAAAACAAGTGCCCCCAGTGGATCTGGGAGCCTTCGGCCAGCACACAGATGTGCCAAATGATGGCCATCCTCTGTTCACTCCCTGTTCACTGGGCCACTCATTGATGACTGCCCAGATACCAGAACCGAGGCAGAGCTGGTTCTGATACTAGACCTCGAGCAGGGGCTGCTGGTAGAAGGACAGGTTCATCAGGCCATGAGCCATATTAGTGGGTGAATCTGTTCCGATCTCACACCACACCTCTGCTGGGAGGAATGCTGAAATCAGGTTATTAGGTCTGAAATGGAATGCTGTGCCATGACAAGAAAGGCCTTCTTTACCTTCTCAAGCTATCTGTGTTGAAAAACAAGTCTTTTTTCTTTCTCTTTTTACCTTTTTTTTTTTTTTTTAATTTTGTTGTCTCTTTTGATTTCCATTGTATCCTGGATTAATAATTTGTGAAATATAATATAAATAAATTACTAAAATAGAAAGAGGAATGTTCTGTAATCCTAAAGACATACACACCCTATCCAGGTATTTTAATAACTTCATTTAACAAAAATACGCTTACTTTTTAATCAAATACAATGTTCCTAAACTATGAAATATTTTTCTAAATTACAAAAAGCATACTTTTTTTCCTTTAAAGTATGCTTATAGATGATCAATATATGGAAGTATATGGATACCTGAAAACTTTTAGACTCATTGTGAAATATTACCTAAACAAAAATTATAACCTACATTTTGATTACCCATTTCAGAGCATATGTATGTATATAGACTTTAAACAAACACTGATATTCAATATTTAAAGTTTTTAATATGACCAATGAACTTCTCACTTGTTAATCAGTCTAGTCTGGGTTTCATTAGCATGTATTAACACAAAGCAATTTATTCCAAAACTCTTTGTGTTTTCTTTTTAATAAACTGATAGTGTTATAGCAACAGAAAACAGATTAAAATGTTGGTGTTCCCCAGGGAGATTCTCCATGGAGGTCGGGAGAGTCAGCCCCACCCCAATCCCAAATTCCCTCCCTATAGCCCACCCCAATCCCAAATCCCCTCCCCATAACCCCACCCTAAGCCCTTCCCGTGCCCTTTAAAAGCTGGCAACAAAAGAATGAACGTGCAATTTCCCGTCACCCCACTTTTAGGTGTAAGGGAGGTCGTCGCTGGCCAGCTAAAATAAAGGCTTCCTTTGGCTTTACGTGATCGGCTCGGATGATTTCATTTTTTGGGGGTACAACAATAGAGAAAATTTTCACATGATTTTTCAGGACTATGTTGATAGCAATGAAAAAGGAACTAAAATTTAAAGCAATTGCTGCAAGAAAAGGAGCTATATTTTTAACTTTTATTCAAAATAAAGAATGCTGAAATTTAAATTTTATTTTAATACATTAATAGTAATTTGTTAATACAAATTATTCTGAAAAATTATACTTAAATTTAAAGAATCTTGCAATGAAAGAAATGGGTTCTGCCTACATGAATTTCTTGCCCCTTGAACTTTCTTCTGATGGAAAAGTATTTTCAAAGCTGTCTATCAAATTCAGTGTTTCCCATAGACATATAACATCAAGATCACCACTTAATTGTTCTAAACATTTTATTTAATTACAAAACATATCATAACAATCTGTAGAAATTTTATTATTGAAAGGGTTTTTTTTTCGTTTTAATTTTTACAGATTTTATTTTGATTCATTGTATACAAATGGGGTACAACTTCTCATGACTATGTTGTGCATGATGTACATTCATACCATTCATATAATCATATGTGTACATAGGGTAATGATGAAAGGTTTTTAACTTTGTTCTTCTGTTGTATTTTCCACTAAAAACTTTTAGTTCTTTCTGGGCATGGATATATTTAGCATATTATAAATACCAATGATATCAGACAGAATCTTGCAACCAATCTCCATCTTTACATTTGTTATCTTACAGGAACTCTGAGAAACCAGTTGCAGTTCAAACATTCTGGACAGAATTTTTCCCGATGATAACCATCATGCCTCAGCACTCAATAATCATTATTTAAATTAACTTCTACATTATCAAATGATGATAAGGATAACCTCAAATTAAAAGCATTAGAATATACAAAATTAACAAATTTTACTGTGATGTAATTCACATTCCTTAGCTCTGTTCATTTTGGGGTTGGGTCCAAGACTTTCTTGATGAAGGGATCCTGTGTTTATTTACATTTGATTTAGACTCTGTAATCTCTGATATAGTTTCTGTAATTAAAATATTGGTGGTTGACCACTTCCAATATTTTCCTGACCTAGGTCATTTGAACATACACCTCCATAATACTTAAAATCTACATTTGATAGCATATGATACTTTGTAGTTTTATGCAGTTCAGAGTTTGTAGTATTCCTCAGAATCAAAACAAGAGAAAAATAAATTTCCTTCATTTCACCCATACTCCCAAACAGCTAGATCAGCTAGATAAGCAAAATCTATGCTTTCAGAAAGTTGCAGTGAACGTGTAGTTACCCAGCTTTTCTAGATGGCCTCTCTGATGCAGCCTGTTAGGAATATTTTGCAATTGTGCATGCTTAGCAACTACATTATACAAAAAAATGCTAATATATGAGAATCTCTAAAGCACCAATGGTTAGATAGGAAATACTGAACATCTGTTTTGTTAACTCTTTAAGGTGATGCTCTTTCCAATCAATTTTGATTTGGACTTATTTATTTCTGCTCTGATTATAAATGCTGCCTACATTTTGATAGTTCACTGTTTCATTAAACAGTGTATTTTCAAAAATAACACACTCTGGTTTTATCTTTTGACCCTCAATTTTAGTTTTCAAAACAACACTCAAGTCAGGAGGAATCACACTAACAAACAAAACTAAAAGCAACTAAAATATTAATAACTTCATTACAAAAGAATAGATTAACTAGACTGAAGGGCAGAGAAAAGGAACTAACCTAAGTAAGCGCAAAACAGACTTTTGACATGTATACTCTGAGTCTAAAGTAAAAAAAAAAAAAAAAATCTATATAGAAATACTGTATACTATACTCTGACCTGTAAAGTTATTTCTTAAAAGAGTAAAGGTTAATGATTTCTTTTTTTTTTTTTTTTTGGTACTGGG
>JAJEJO010003372.1:114221-135344 GCA_020662805.1 Glaucomys volans | reverse complement strand
CCTATTTTGTATTTTATTTAGGTACAGGGTCTCACTGAGTTGCTTAGCACCTTGCTTTTGCTGAGGCTGGCTTTGAACTCACGATCTTCCTATTTCAGCCTCCTGAGCTGTCGCGACTGTGGCAACATGAGTCAATCTCCCTCAGAGCGGGTGAGTCGAATGGAGTAAAAAATACACACTCCAGGAAGCCACATTCGATGATGTAGTCTCAAATTTAATGTGAACGTGCAGCCCTTTTTTTACACCAGGTGAGCCAGTGAACGAAGCTTGAAACCTGATAGCCGGTAGGCAGCTCAGCCTGAGGTTACACAGTCACACAAGGGGAGGGGGTCACGAGGAAAGGTAAAGCTTTTCTGAGACAGTCATCGGCGGGTCTAGTCACCTGGGAAGTTTTCTTTCCAGGAATGAATTATTCCTAGGTTTTCCTCAGGAATGTCCTATTCCTCGGCCTGTGGAACCCATGTGGCTCAGTGGTTTCTTCCTACAGGTCCACACTCAGTCACTGGGATTACAGGTGTGCACCACTGTGCCTGGTCAAGGTTAAAGACTGAGAAGCTACGTGTGGGCTAGGATGGAACAAATTAATGGTAATGATAGGTATAGTAATGCATATGATTAAGGAACCGACATGAGACAGAATTCTTCACAGTTACAGGTCTTGGTCAATCCTTCAGGGAACAATTTTCATATGCTTTTGTCTATATAGGGGAAGAATCTGTTGTCTGCAAGTGGGGGCATCCTGGAAATCTGCTTACACAATGGATAGTTAATAAAATTATTTTCGAATAACCATAATTAATGGTTAAGTATGGTTGGCTTGATCCCTGAAGCTTATTATATGCATAATTTGAAAGTATTACTCTAAGTCTTAGTATTATAAGAAAATAAATTTAAACTAGGTTTATAAGGATTTTAATTAAAGAAATAAAATTGTTAATTGTAGTCAAACAATGTGAAGCAACTTTATTAAATATACATGAATAAACTATGAGAATCAATAAATAGCTACCAATGTAACTAGATACAGTTATTAGATATTAGCAATTATAAAATAATTTAAAATGTATTTAAAATTATGTCAAGAAACATCATATGCATAGGAGTAAATCTGCAGAATGTATAATATTTCTATACAGAAAAACTTGACATTTTATTAAATATTATATAGTTATGTATTTTATTCTATGAAAGTATTCTGTATTACATAATAAACTATGTTAAATCATATTAAATGTAGTGCTTATTGGATACTAATGTACTTATAATATTAACAATTATATAATATAGTACATAAATATATTATACATAATCATATATATGCAAAATATTACTAAATTTAAAGTCCTAAAGTGAAGGATATGCCATTTCAATAAATTGGACCACCAGTATTACAAAGATATCAGTTGTCTCCTATCAATGTATATTTTCAGTTAAATCCTAATAAAGAACCTAGTAGATATTTTTGTTTTTGGAGGATGAAAATCATATTCTAAAATTAAATGAAAATGCAAGAAATAAATAGCCAAATTCTGTTGAAGAAAAGCAAAGCTCAAGTATAGATACTCCTTAATACCAAAGCATATTACACAATGACATTAATTAAAACAATGCATATTGACCCATGGTTGGCAAATAGATTCATAATATTGCCCAAACAGATCTACCCTGTGGACATTTTTATTATTGATATACATGATATTTTAGAGAAGGAGAAAAGAGAATCTGTTTAATAATGGTGGTGGATCAAGTGGAAAAAAGTAATTTAATTCTCACTTCTCTTACCACATACATAAATCAGTTAGGTGGAGAGATCATATCTTGATGTTCATTTTCTGAATAATAGTGTTTCTAGAGAGTCAGTTAGGAGATTATCATCTTTGTCCTGAGGTAGACATGTACTGCAGACTTTGTTAAATCTTGTTGCTCTAAAAATAAAATGAGTCCCATTTCAGCACAGGCTTTGAAAACGATTTTTGACTATTCTGAGTTTGTCTGACAAGAAATTCTACAACTGAGATACATTTTTGCTAGTACTTTGAATCACTAATTAAATTCTAGGTTGAAGAAGACTGGTATTCTTCAACACTTCAACCATTTGTGGTGAAGATGGGTACCAGGTCTACAAAGAGGAGGCAGAAGTACATTTTGTTAAATCTGGGAGGAAGAGTGAAAAGCATCATGAGCATCTGATGATGCTAGGAATTATTCCTATGCATCCTTGCTATGAGATGATGCAAACCTTGGGGCTGATGATAGTGACCAGTCCTTCCCAATGGAATTGGGAAGAAATAGAGCCTGAGAGGTCTGAATCAGTGGAGGGAGACAGAATTCCAAGTGTAGGACAAAGTAGTATGTAATTTTCCCTAAATGCTATTATCATTGTCACAAACTATTTAAGTGAGGAAATTAGGTGGGAACTAAATCTAAAGGAAGAACGAGAAAAAAATAAAAGAGAAAAAAGCAATTCCATTCCTTCTCAACTGTGGAAGGTGTGGTGTTACCTTTCTAGGTATTACAGCAGAAATATTATTCACTTGCAAAATAACTCACAACCAGTGATCATTTGAGGCACCCAAGGCTGTGAGAAAATTACCATGTGAGGTAGAGGTGGTGGTTGTTGTTAAATGGTACATTTTTTGAGAAATGTCTGTGAAAACTTGTTACATTCATATCACAATGAATTCTTTCAGTATGTAACCAGAGGGTACATGGCCTATTTATTTTATAAACTAATGAGTATTAGGAATAATTTGAGTTTATAACAGATTTTCAAGTTGAAAAAAACTTTTCCAAATGCTGCAATAACTAACTCATGGAAGTGGATAAAGATGGAATGTAGCAAGACTACTCTAAAAGATGAACTGTGTAGATCCCACCAGAACTGACAAATGGGATGCTCCTTCTGAAACACAGGGATGCCAACAGGACAGCAAACCCAATATGGCTTCTAGGATTATAAAGGGACACAGTCAATTTAACTCCATTGGTACTGACCAGAACAGATGCTTTGATCACTCTATATCTTGGGTATCTTTTATAGCTTTGCTCTTTGAGGACCTTCAAATTATTCAGGAGCCAGCAACTGACCTAATCGGTCAATTATCATTAATAGGGCTAAACGATGAGAGATTTGCTTTCTCCAAAAGATAAGTGGAACAAAAAGGAAATATGCAAAAGAAATGAGATAAGGAAAGATAATCAGCTTAATTAGGTACAGTAGTTTAGATAAATTCTGGAAAATGGGATAGAAAGTGGGTTACATGGTTTTATTAAAATGAGTCATGTAGACTAGACATAGTCATAGAGAATGTAAGTAGAACAGAGGTTCCTGGGGATCTGGGGAGAAGAGGGATTAGAGACTTATTGCTTACTGGGTACAGTGTTCCATTTGGGGTGATAGAAAGTTCTAGCAGTAGTGAGCGTGGTTGTTTACACAACATTGTGAATGTACTTAGGGCCACTACATCATATGCTTAAAATGGTTAGGAAAGGTTGAAATGGAACATTTTGTATTACATCTTTTTTACTATAAAATTCTTTCAAGGAAAAAACGAAGGAAATGAATGGAATTCTGCTGAAGAAATGGTATTTATGTGAGAGCTGGGAATGAGAAAGAGGTTTCAATGCTAAACACAACACTGTGCCCTCTTAAAGAATTCAACAGACTTGCACTATATAACCCAGTTTGCGTGAATTCATATCCTTGTATGGGAGTTATAATCTGAAAAGGAAGAAGATATTTGAAGAGGGTCCAGAAGTCCTCAATTTAATCCATGAATTCTTAAAATTATTGGCAGAAGTTTCAAGAACTCTTACCTAAACCTTGTTGTGGGACCCAAGCCTGGCTACAATGATGTACATGAAAAAATACAACTGTGGAAAGGAAACTTTTGGTAGCTTTCTGGATTAGGTACAGGGGATAAACAGGCACTCTATGTGACTTTAACAGTACAGTGATGTAATTGAGGGCAAAAAGGTCATGATTCAAGAGCAAAATAGAAAATAAACTAAAGGTGTGGTTGCTTCACTGTTTCCTAAAAACAGTTTGAATTAATATCCCGGAGCTCCACATCGACAGTTCTGCCAACATGGGGAATAACAAGTGAAGCCTTTTCCCAGTACCTGGGGACCTTTAGACTTATCTAAGTTTTCTTCTGTTGGAAAACTAAGCAAAATAGAAGTTCAGGATAGAAACAAGAAATCAGAAATCACTTTTGTGCTGAAAATATGGTTGCATGTGGAGAATTGCTTTCCACAAATTTCATGTTTATCAAACAATTGTTTCAGGGATGAAAGGTAGAGATCTCACTAAGATTGACAGTTGAATACATATGATGGAAAACTGTGGTATGCGTGACCAGCTCAGCTGCATGCCCAGTATATTATATGAGGAATACAAGAGGTCAAGGGTGACAACAAATCCCAGTAGACTTAGCTAATTGCTTCTACCTCATCCTATTTTGAAACCATCCAAGAACAATCTGGATTCATATACAGTGTTCTCCAGTTCACTTTTACATCTTTATCACGAGTATATTTAAATACGAAAGCATTGTCTCAGAGGCCAGTGTGGTAAGTATAAATTGATGCACTTCATTTTTCTCTAATAATGGCCTCCTTGGAGGAAAAAAGAGCAGGATTACATAAGAATCATAGTCATCTATGTGACAAATAGAGTTTGCAGAATAAACCCAGGCCCAACTCAATGTCAAATATAGTCTGAGGGATTTGGGGAATCCCTTGGGACAAAATAACCAGGAATATCCTTCCAACTATAAGAAATAAATTATTATCACATTGATCCTCTTCTGAAAAAGAAGTCAGTAGACTCTTAGGCTTGTTTAGACTTGGGCATAACCATATCATGGGCATATGGGGTCTTTACTGGGCCCTATTCACAAATAGTTAAGAAAGAAATCTAAATTTACTTTGATCCCTGAGCGGATGCACAACTTAGTGTTTGCAAAGAGCTGCTGAGGAGGCAGTGTGACAGTGATGTAAATATCCCATTACTCAGATGCTTTCTAAAGCATCTGTAACTGGAATGCATGCTGACAGGAGCCTCTGGCAGAGATCCAAGAGGACTACTCAGCAAATCCACTGCTGTAGCCTGGTGCAGATGCTTGGCATTGCCCTCCTGGAAGACAATTGCTCACTTGCTCCTGGGTGTTAGGAAATTATTTCTACCATAGAAAGACATCAGAGAATTTATGAGACCAGAAATGACTATCAGGCTACAGAAACATTTGCATAGGGAGAGAGGAGCTCAGAAGATATCACCTCACTGATGAAGAGAAATGGTTTATTCAAAATCTCAGACAAGGGAATCATTGTGGAGAGTCTGTCTCATACATGAACAAGGAAAGCTTGCAGAGCCAATGACGGAGCTGTACAAAGATCTCCCTGATATACTGACAGCTGGTATGAAGCTCTAATGTTTTCCTGTTGAGACAAACCAGAATTCTTGTTTCATATATGAGAATTTTGGACTGAAGATCATGCTGCTGTTTAAAAATCAGCTATCAGAGATATGCTCCATATACTTTAAAATTCCAGTTGAAGAAGGTAATAGTTAATCTGTACAATATGTGGAAGTGAAAGCCATACATTTAGTAATAGAGGAGAAAGAGGACTTAGAACCCCAGGAAGTGTTTGCTCATGTCCAGATGCTTAAGCCAGTAATCCAAAGATGTGCCAGTGTGATGGACTAGAAAATTTATCAATAAAATATGCCCAAACTAAATCTATGGGAATTTAGAAGAAAAATTAAATTATGCATGTACCAAATCCAAAGAGGATTGGAATGCTAAAGCAGATAAATTAGTCAAAATGTACAAGTAGGCTCATTAAGTGAGTATGCATGTATGTGCTCAAAGAGTCAGAGAGAAAAAAAAAATGATGATTCAGTTCTCTTCTACATATCAAAACAGCTAATTTACCAAGAAATTAAACTCAATGTCAACAGAAAATGAATTATTTGTAGATGGTGTTAGGTATAATTCCTCTAAGGAAGAAGAGCTATGCATGCTAGCAAGAGAGTTCAAATGAACACAGAGATAGGTGTGTGTGTGTGTGTGTGTGTGTGTGTGGGCGCGCACCCACACGCACATGTAAGTGTGCACCCATGTGCATGAATAGGACAGTGGTTGCAAAAGTGTGTTGGCAAAATTGACACATTATAATCTAGATTTGCTTATTTTGCAACAGAAAACAGAAGAAACTATAGAAAATATGAGAAATATAAATATGTCTATAATAGTTACTATTTCATCAATTGGATATACTTGGGTATAATTCCAATCTCATCAAAGCATGTGCTTCAATGCTACTAACATATAAACATGGGCAAGAAAACATAAAGAACAAATCAGATTATCACCCTTACAAAAGTAGTCTTATAAAATTTGGAGTGGAGAATTAAACAGGTGACAAGAAAAGATTCAGGAACTTGTTTAGTTGACAACACAGATACATTCTCGGACTGAAGGAAGTTCTCAACATTTTCTCATTTCCATTTCATAGGTGCTGACTTTCTTTTCTCTTGACCCATTTTTAGCTGAGGACATTATGAGATATAAACCATGTTATCAGGCTGGGCATATAGCTCAGTTGGTAGAGTGCTTGCCTTGTAAGCACAAAGCCCTGAGTTCAATCCCCAGCACTGCTAAAAATAAATAAATAAATAAAAATAAATGAATAAATAAATAAATAAAATTTAAAAAATTAAAAATAAAAATAAAATATGTTATCTATGCTGCTTTACTACCCCTACTGATGAACATGGGCATATTCCTATTAATACTAATAACTC
This sequence comes from Glaucomys volans, assembly GCA_020662805.1. NCBI lineage: Eukaryota > Metazoa > Chordata > Mammalia > Rodentia > Sciuridae > Glaucomys > Glaucomys volans. Next base: position 128,533 of record JAJEJO010003372.1, on the reverse strand, counting down.
TCATTCATGTACCTAAATTAGGATTAACTATAATTCGTTACTGTAAATACCATGACATCTCCCTTGGGATGGAGTCAGCCACAAGGGAAGGTATGATAATGTTGTTCTTGTGTGAGCAGGATTGTCAAACTTGAACTCATTATAATAAATTAACTTCAAAAATATAAACACAAGTTGTAAGGAATTGGCAAAAAAAGGAAACTGAGGTGCACAGATGACATTTAATAAATATAGAAAACCCCTGAACATGAAAGAGCTTTAGAACTAATAAGATAACTTTGCTTAAAATCAGCATACTACAGTGTTGCAGCCACCTCAAATTTTTTTGTTCTAACTAATTTATTTGTAATTAATTTTTAAAATTTGTTCTAATTAGTTATACATGAAAGTAGTATGCATTTATACATTTGATAGATCATACACAAATGGAGGATAATTTCTCATTTTTCTAATTATCCATCTTGTAGGATCACATTGGTCATGCAGTTACATATGTACATGAGGTAATAATGTCTGTTTCACTCTACTATCCTTCCTACCCCCATACCCCTTGCCCTCCCTTCATTCCCCTCTACCTAATATAAAGTAACTCCATTCTTCCCTAGCACCCCCATCCTTATTGCGAATTAGCATCCAAATATCAGAGAAAACATTTGGGGTTTGGCTTATTCACTTAGCATGATATTCTCCAGCTCCATCCATTTACTGGCAAATGCCAGTGACACAGCCACATCACTGTTTAAAGCAGCTTAACTCACAATAGCTAAACAATGGAATTAACCTAGGTGCCCTTCAACAGATGAATGGATATATATTGGAATGGAATATTACTCAGCTTTAAAGAAGAATGAAATTATGGGATTTGCCACCTCAATGTTTACAGCAGTTCAATTCACATATCTAAGCTATGGAACCAACCTAGGTGCCCTTCAATAGATGAATGGATAAAGAAAATATGGTCTTTATACACAATGGAATATTACTCGGCCTTAAAAAAGAATGAAATTATGGCATTTGCCAGTAAGTGGATGGAACTGGAGACTACAATGTTAAGTGAAATAAGCTAATCCTAAAAAACCAAAAGCTGAATATTCTCTCTGATATGCAGATGCTAACACACAATAAGTGGTGGGGGATAGAAATTAATTGGATTAGATTAATGGGAATGAAGAGAGAGGGAGGGGAATGGGAATGAGAAAGAGAGTAAAATGAATGGGAAATAACTTTCCTATCCCCATACATGAATACACTACCAGAGTTAACTCTACAGCACATTTAACCACAAGAATAGGATACTAAAGAGAAGAAATTATACTCCATGAATATACAATATGTCAAAAACACTCTACTTATGTATGTCTAAAAAGAACAAATTTTAAAAAAATAACTTTGTTGATAGACCAAGTGTACCAGCAACAGTTGTTATATAACTAAAGGAAAAAATAGAAAGGTACGTGATGTAGCAACTAAAAATATTAGGTGGCAAGAAATAAATCTAAACATGATGTGAATCATTCTATAAAGATATTTGTAGTATCATGTTTAAAGATATTAAAGTAGACCTAAGTAAATTAAGTATATAATATGCATACACAGGAAATTCAATATCATAGTATAGTTCTGGCTAGATTTATCACTAGTTTCCAATTAAAAATTGCAAAGTTTTATTCACGAAAACTGATTATTCTAAAATGTGTACAGAAGATCAAATGGTAAAGAAATCTCGAAGGATAAAATTAAGAAGGAAAAAGAGGAAAAGAAGAAGGAAAAAGAAGTAAGAAGAATGAGGATGAAGGAAAGAAAAGAGTGATGAATTTTTTTTCTTTTTTATTTCTATGTTTTATATTTAGTTATACATGACAGTAATTTTCCACATTTTTTTTGCACACAAATGGGATACAACTTTTCATTTCTATGGTTGTACACAATGTAGATTCATATGATTCATGTAATCTTACATATATATAGGGTGATACTGTCTGTCTCAGTCTACTCTTTCCTTTCCCCACCCGCTCCCATCCCATTTTCTTCCACACCATCCAAAGTTCCTCCTTTCTTCTCTTGTCCTCCCTGCCACCCCTCTCCCATCTTCCATTATGTATCATCATCCACTTATCAGAGAAAACATTTGGCCTTTGGTTTTTTGGGCTTGGTTTATTTCACTTAGCATGATATTCTCCGACTCCATCCATTTACCTGCAAATGCCATAATTTCATTATTCTTTCTGACTAATATTCCATTGTGTATATATACCACAGTTTCTTTATCTATTCATCAATTGCAGGGCATCTAGGTTGGTTCCACAATCTAGCTATTGTGAATTGAGCACTCTGAACATTGATGTGGCTGCATCACTGTACTTTGCTGATTTTAAGTCCTTTGGGTATAAACCGAGGAGTGGGATAGCTGGGTCAAATGCTGGGTCCATTCCAAGTTTTCTGAGGAATCTCCATACTGCTTTCCAGAGTGCCTGTACCAATTTGCAACTCCATCAGCAATGTATGAGTGTGCTTTTATTCCCACATCCATGCCAACACTTATTATTGCTTGTGTTCTTGATAATAGCCACTATAATTGGAGTTAGATGAAATCTTCGGGTGGTTTTAATTCACATTTCTCTAATTACTAGAGATGATGAGCACTTTTTCATATATTTGTTGATCACCTGTATATCTTCTTCTGTGAAGTTGTCTGCCTAGTTCCTTGGCCCATTTGTTGATTGGGTTCTTTTTATTGTTGGTGTAAAGTTTTTTAAGTTCTTTATAAATTTTGGAGATCAGCGCTCTGTTTTATGACAATGGGGACAATGTGAAGGAATCTAGCCTTGCCACGTATAAAGTTTATCATAAATCCAAAGAATTACCACAATGAGGACTGAGGCAGGGAGTAGAGAAGCAGACCAGTGGAACTAGTGACAGAATAATTAAAAGCAAATGTGAACTATAACAGAGTAGACAACAGAAATCATTTAAGTTGAGATTTTAAAATTATCCCTAATTTCTTACTTCTGCCTTCAAGGAGTTGAGTCTAACCTCTCTCCCATTAAACATTGGCCAGACTTAGTAACTTGCTTCTAACAAGTTATACTCCTAGTAGGTCAAAAAAGACACTGAACGCTGCCTAAAGACAGTGATGAGGGCCAGTAGGACAAACTCCTACCAGGTACCTGGAAGAAAAGAGAGAATCAGATATTCGCAACCATAGTTGTGTGTATGATGAATCAAAACGCATTCTGCTGCCATGTATTACTAAATAGAACAAACAATTTAAAAAAGAATTAATCTATTGAAAGGAGCAGCTGTCAACACAATGTTGACTACATAAAACATAAAAAAAAAAAGACCATTGCTTTCCTATTCTCTCTCTTGGATGACTTCCCTAGTGGAAGCTAGCTGCCGTGCTGTGAGAACGCTCAAGCAGTCTTTTGGAGATGCCCATGTGGGGAGGAGCAAGCCTCCTGCCAACAACCACCTGTCGAACCTTGGGTTGATTGCTGCTTTATCCAATAAGTAAATTCTAACTGTGCTAGGCTGCTTGTAAATACCTGATCATTTCTTTTCTTCCAAGTACCTGGTAGGAGTTAATTGCTTTCTGTTGGAGCATGGCCATCATGGTTGTCTCTAGGTGAGCGAGGCATGAATAGCAATGGTCAAGTGTCTATTCTGTGCAGAAGCTTTGATCATTTCAGATCCTGAAGTAAGAGAGTATGGGGAAAGCTCCCTGTTAACACTTTGAAGAACACATTGTGTGTAACATGACCTAAAGAATGTATGACAGGTTCAAGGAATAACATGTGAAATTAGTCTGTAAAAATAAAAATCATAATGAATGTTAAAATATTTAAAATTGCATTTAATTGGAGGATTGCTTGTTACAGGAGCATCAACAGGCTTTTCCTGACCACATAATATTTTATTTTCAAAAATTATTATTTGCCTTTCCCACAGAAAAGCATCATAAGGGAAGGAATTTTCATATTGTTCTTCCTCACTCCAACTTCATGCCTAAGTGAACAGTTCTCAAGACTAAACAGTTGAATTGAGACGGAATAAATATCCTGTGATCTACCAGCTTTATATCCTGAAGAAATTCTTTTATAGCTTTAATAGGAGATACATTCAATAAACTTATAACATTGTTTTTAATAGAAAAATGCTAGAGCGAAAACTACACAATATATTATCTGCAGAAAGGAGGAGCTTTTGTGCTGTTTTCTAACAAAGAAAAGATATAAAGCAATAAAAATGGAATGAACTATCATTTTTGATAACATGCTACCATCTTAGTAAGCCAATACTGAGTGGGGAAAAGTAAAATGAAGAAACATGCATATTAAGTATAATACCACTTACCTAAAATTTCAAAATAGCAAAATGAAACAATAACTTTGAAAAAATATAAATATAAGAAAACTACTCATATCCAAAATTTAATTTATTATAAACACAAATTTCAGAATATCCAAAATTTAATTTATTATAAACACAAATTTCAGAATAGTGGTGTTTCTTGGGGGAATACAGAAAGACATGCAATTTTGGGAAGACGTTTATGGGAACAATTCAGCAATGGTTACAATCACTTTCCTAAACTGGATAGTGGATGCGTGTTTATTTCTGCTGTTTGTACTTTGTACTACTAGGCTTCAGACCTTAGAAACAGTTTTTTAAATGTAATTTTTAATATGTAAAAGGATCAAAAAAGTCCCCCACACACATATGGATGTGCATACAAAAATTTCTTTTAAGAAGAAAGTTCTTGTTAAATTATATTTTAGAGAAAGAGTTCTGGAATAAGCACTTGAATATGGAATTTGACTTTATGGTCTTCCACAGAGAAACGCTTGTGTGCTGTGGTGCATCTCCATCAATTATAAGACCTGACCCTCTGAACTCTTAAAGTAGAGGTGAGACTAGATCAGGTAATTATGACTGCTAACTGCTATGTATTGATCATTTCCTTCAAGCCAGATTTGGTGCCAGACACTTACGACACTGCATCTCATAATACTCTCGACCTACATCAAGGCCATGTCCACACCATAATTTAATAAGAACACTGAATATCAAAAGGACATTATTTCCAGGATTCCTGATTGGTAAGTGATGTGGAGGTGGGAAGCTAGAATTAAGACCTCTCCCTCTCACTCCACAAACGGTGTTTGCTCTACTCCTGACCAGTTGCACATTCTGTCAATGTGAAAGGATTCTGAAAGATTTGGCTTTGTTGTGCAACTTTGAGGGCTATTTTTCTATTATTTGAATCCCCCAAGCTGTCTTGTGCTATAAGTAGGACTTAAAATCACCATGTAACCTAAATTTCACAGCCTCTAAGGCTCTAGAATGATACTCTTTGCCATCATGGTGGTTTCCTCTGCTTCACCTGTTCATGGTAGGTTTATAGAAGAAAGGTAGTCTTAGTCTTGGAGCCACAATAGATTAATCATATATTATTGCCCTTTTCGGACCAAGTTCTGTGTTCTATCCTAAGAGGGTTGCATAGCTGCAACTACCCATCACTTCACAGATCCTGCTGTAAGCAGCCACCAGGGCTTCAGGGATTGATAAGAAAGAGCCTTTGATTTTTTTTTTTTTTTCAAGTTTGTACCAGTGGAGGAGACAAGTACATACAGAGGTAAGCAAATGCATAGATGAGACAAATTCAGACACCACATATGCCTCCTCGAAAATAAAACAGCAGGCAGCACAGTGTCAGGGACACATTAAGAGGAGGAAGAAAGGGTGGGCTCAGATCCAGGTCAGAGTGAAGCTGTGAAAGGAGAGGCCATTTGACTTGCTCCTCTGTGGGGAGAGTCCCAGAGATGAAGGCTGGGAGCAGGTCGTGCAATGCTGGAAGTGGTGGAGTCGCTGGAGTACTGTAAGCAGCAGGCTGGACTGTGGTCACTCTACCTCTGGGCTATGAGGAAGTGAAGAAGGCCTTAAATGCCACACTCATTTCTTACATTTGTTAAAACTCTTTACTTTTTTAGAGCAGTTTTAGGTTCACAGCAAAAGTGAGGGGAAGGCAGAGAAAGTTGATTAAACAAGAGAACTCAATTCCTCACAGTTCTGAGGACTAGGAAGTTCAAAATCAAGGTGCTGGCAGAAAGAGTGTCCAGTGGGAGCCTGCCTTCTCATGAAAGGTGACATCTTACTGGGTCGTTACATGGTGGGAGGGGTGAGGATTTCCCTGGGTCCTCTTTTATGAGGGAGCTGATACCATACTGAGGGACCCATCTCCATGGTCTAAGCACCTGCCAAAGGCCCAACCTCCTAATGTCATCATGTTGGGGACTCGGATCTCAGCATATAACTTTTGGAGGGGACATAAACATTCAGACCATGTTAAATGTGTAGTTATAGAAGAGGAAAAGGAATGGACATTACTAAGTATGCATTATCTAAGAGTGCTCTTTTAAATTTGGAAGTGCTTTTGCAAGAATAAGCATGTCTTAAAAAGGGCAGTGGATGAAATGGTTTTGAAATGCTCATAATGATGAAGCAACTGGAGTGTGCTTGAAAAGGGGCTACTGAGCCCAGGTGAGGACCTAGCCATAGGTAGTGGCCACAGAACGCTCTAAGAGGAGAAAGGCATGACAGGACAAATGTAGTTATGTTCCTGTAAACTGCTGGGTATGATTCTTTGTGAGATACTCATTTGCGCTTTCTCCCTGTATCTGTCCCTTCGTTTTCCCTTTTTAATCTTGGTAATATTGACTGTTTCCAAAGTCAGGAGAAAATTGTTTCTGGTTTAATTTTCTAAAGTCAGTATTCACTGATGAAAGAAGAGGAAATATGGAGTTCCTAGTAATGGTAAGAGATATTCCAAAGATGGGGAAATGGAAGGCATTGGAGAACCCCATGAGCAGAGAAGCTATAACTTAGGCCCTCTAGGGAATGTCTAAGGACCACCAGGAGTCAGGTCCTCTACCAGGACTCTCAGATGCATCAAGACTCCGCTTGCTGCAAGCATGCTACACAGAGCAGACCACTGGGTAAGCACACCCATAGAAGACATATGGGTAGAAGACATATGACTGCCTCAGTGTTAGCCAGGGTGCGGCCAACACACTCTGGTGATCTGACTCCACTCTGGTGTGGGAAGTGAGTCAAGTGGCTGGTTGGGGACTTAGAGCTGATGTGTAGCTTGCATACCTTGTTAGATTTTTGCTTTCTGTAAAACAGTGATAATATAATCCTTGATACAGTCCATCTGTGGAGTCCAAGTAATGGAATGTTGGAATGAGCCTAGAGCTGAAGTGTTATGGAGTATTTTGGAAGTACAGGATGTTAAAAATGTTCTGGAAAATGGTGTGATGAGATAGAACTGGATAGCAAAAACTAGAATAAGACAGATGCTAAGTTGGAATGAAATTAAAATGAGGCAGAAAAAAAACGATTCCAACCAGAAAATATTTTCACAAATTAAAGCAGAGGCAAGTTGGGTATAAGAGAGTAAAAGACAATGCATTATTGATGGTGTTGATCAAAGATTAGGGTCTGGAAAGACTTCACAGTTGGACACCTCTTCAAATATGAGAAATCCTCACCATTGTGAGATTGTGGCTGATGAATGCATAGATAAGCCATCTCTTGGAAAATGGACTTATATCTTAGGATACGTGTGGTTGTTTATATAGAGAAGGCTGGAGCTTATGGGGACTGATTTCCTGGTGACAATCGTAAGGAGTAGGAAGAAGAATAGATCATAAAAGGACTTGGTAGGTTTTACTTTTCAATATTAGGTTGAAAAAAAAAATGACCTGGAAGCAAAAGGAAATACAAGCTCCCAGTAAGTTTTTTGGAAAACAAGTTATAATGGAATCCTTACTCTTCATGAAGGGATTATGAATGACCTAGTGAATTTGCCAATGGTCCAATGTTCTGCATGTGTAGAAAATTCTCAATGAATAGTTCAACAGTGAGGGGAGATTGCATTGTAGAGCTCAAGAAGAATTGTAGGGGAGAACAGAGAGCCAGAGAAAAAAATCACAGAGCAACACGAATCTCAGGAATGTTGTGATTTTACTTGATGGCAAAGTCAGTGTCATTGACCGAACTCCTAGATCTGGTGGGGGATTAGAGGCAAAAAGATCTCCATGCTAACACACAGAGAAGCACTGTGGTCCTAAGTTTTGATGATGGCAATTGTGTTCTAGTTAGGGTTTGATCAGGAAAACAGAAGCTACTCGTGGACTTGGAGTCAAGGTAAATGAGGGGTGGATGGTTTTATTATAGAGAAATCATTGTGTAGGCCATGTTGGAGGAGTGCAGGTCTGGTACTCTGCTGAGGAATATCTAAGTTAGGATCATAACTATGAGCCAGTCTCAAGAAGCCACTTCGACTTTGAAGAATCTCCGAGTAGTTCCTATCAAACCTGTGAGTCTGCAGTAGCAGAGTGATTCTCAGGAGCATGTGGGAAGCCAACAGTCTGGCTGTTAACTCTTGCAGAGAAAAACAGTCACGCTTATCTTCCAGCCTCCAAAATCATATGCAGTTCTTCACACTTGCAAATTTGGACCCAGTGTTATGTTGGAAATGTAGTTGCTGGCTTCTTTTCCACAACACAGACACAGGCTTGGGAGAGTGGGAGCATAATACTGAGTTGACTGCAGAAACTCAGCACAAATTGTCCATAATATATTCAACAAACTGCAGGCTTTGCTAGGAATTAGTGAGCACTATTTTACAGAGTGTGTGTCTGTATTACAGATTTATTAAGATACTGTTAGCATAAAAAGTTCATATATTTAAGATATACAACTTGATGTCTTCATGTAAGTATGCATTGTGAGATGATGACCATCTTCCAGGAAATGAACATGCCTGTCACTTTCACATAGTTGCCATTTGTGAGTATGGGTGCATGGTGAGAAGGATGAGGATCTATCTTTTTAGCACATTTCGAGTACACAATACCATATTGTTAACTATCATTACTGTGCTATTCATTATATATCCCAAAATGATTCATCTTGTATAACTGAAACTTTATTCCTTTTGACAAGCATTGCCTTATTTACCCCTTCTCCCATTCCCCCAAAACCATGGAACACCTGTTTCTGTAAGGTTTGTTTTAAATTTGACATGTAAGTGAAATTATAGATTATACCATATTGCTCTGTGTTTTGCTTATCTCAAATAGCAAAATTTCCTCGGGTTCCAACAACGTTTTCAGAAATGGCAAGATTTTCTTCATTTTTTAGGCTACATAAATCATTTGCATATATAGATCATTCATACACACACACACACACACATACACACACACATTCACACACACACATGTATACCAATACCTTCTTCAAACAAACACATTTCAGTTGTCTGTTGAAGATGAACTTTTAAAAAAATAATATCTGTTCACTTTATTCCTCTGCTGTAGAGTAATTTTAGTTTGATGTAATCCTATTTGTTTATTTCTGCATTTGTCACTTGTGATTTGGGAACCATATAAAAATATTGTTATGAGTAATGTCAATTCTGTGTTGATTGAAGAAGACCTAGAAATTAGACCAGAAACTCTGCAACTGCTAGAAGAACATGTAGGCTCAATCCTACATCATATTGGCACAGGCATTAACTAACTTAACAAAATTCCTAAAACTCAGGAAATAAAGCTAATAATGAACAAGTGGAATGGCATTAAATTAAAAAGCAAAAGAAACAAAAATATGAAGAGAGAGCCTACAGAATGAGAGATCTTTGCCACCTGCTCCTCAGATTTTGGACTGATATACAGAATATTAAAAAAAACCTCAAAATCACAAAAAAATTACTAAATGCATGGAAGAACTACGTAGATACTGCCAAAAGAAAAAAAATACAAATGGCCAATAAATATATGAGAAAGATATTCAATATCTCCAGCACACAGGTAAATAAATGCAAATCAAAATATTGAGATATCTCACTCTAGTCAAAATGGAAATTAACCAGAATAAAAATAATGATCAATGTTGGTAAGGATGTGGGGAAAAGGGGACACTCATGCACTGTTGGTGGAGCAACAAATTAGTACAACCAGTCAGGAAAACAGCATGGAGATTCTTCAATAAATTAGGAGTGGAACCACCATATGATCCCACTATCCCATTCATTGGTATGGATTTAAAAGATCTAAAATCAGCATAATATAGAAATTGAGCCACATCAATTATAGCAGCACAATTCACTCACTATAGCCAAGCTATGAAAGCAGTGTAGGTGCCTGTCCACAGATGAATGCAAAAACAAAATGAGGTATATATACATGATGGAGTTTTACTCAGTCATAAAGAAGAATAAAAGTATGGCATTTACTTGTAAATGGATGGAACTGGAGAATATTATGCCAACTGACATAAGCCAGACCCTGAAGGTAAGGGTCCAGTGTGTTTACTCATCTGTGGAAGCTAGACCAAAATAAGGGATGAGTGGGGGGTGGGGGGTGAGGGGGTGTGGAACAGATGGAAAGAAAGAACAGTTTGCAGGGGATTCCATGAACATAGAAGAGAGTTTAGTGAAGTAGAGGAAGGAGATTGAGGGGAAAGGAGAAAGGATAGGAAAAGGAAGAATGGTGGAATGAATCTGACCTAATTTTCCTATATACATATATGGATATACCACAGTGAATTTCACCTTTATGTATATCCAGAAGATACTAATTAAAAAGACTATAATAAATAGAAGAAAAATCAGTAAATTAATAGGAACAAGTGGAGAGAGGAGGGAAGGGAAAGGGGGAGTACTGGAGACTTAAATGGTGCAAATTATTTCCATGCTTGTATAATTATAGCAAAATGAACCTCAATATTATGGATATCTATAATAAACTAATAAAATAAATAAAAATAATGTCAAAAAAGGTTTCCACTATTTTTACTTTTTTCTAGGAATTTCATGGTTTAATATTTTACATTTAAGTTATTATGCAATTTTGATTGATATTGTATAAGACGTGAGATGCGGTCCAATTTCAGTTTTTTTCAAGTGGATAGCAAGTTTTCTGAACACCTGACTTTTATTGAAAAAACTAACCTTACTCTCACTTTGTATTTGCATTTTTTTGAATATCAGTTGACCATAAATTTATTAGTTTGTGTATCCTCCAGTCTCTTCATTTGGTCTGTATATCCATTTTTAATCCAGCACCATCCTGTCTCCAGAACTGAGGTAAGCTTTGTGTTATAATTTGAACTTAGTAAGTTTGATGCTTAGTTTTGTTCCTCTTGTTCAATATTATTTTGGATACTTAAGGTTGTTTCTGATTTTATATGTATAGTAGAATTGTTGTGAAAAGAATGCTATTGGAATTTTAATAGGGATGCCAGCACCCCACCTGTAATCCCAGAGACTAGCCAAGCTGAGGAAGGATAATTGTCAATTCAGTGCAGTCTGAAGAATTTATTAATATCCTCAAAACTTATGCTGTGTCTCAAAATTAAAAACTAAAATGGAATGGGATTAGCCCAGTGGAAAAGTAAGTCTGGGTTCAAGCCCCAGTACAAAAATAATAAATTAACTAATTAAACAATAAAATAAAAAAGAAAAGATTATACAATTGTATCAAATGTATCAATCATTTTGGTTAGTATGAATATATTAATAATATTAATTATTCCAATCTACAAATACCAGATATCTTTCCATTTATCTGTAGATTCTTTAATTTCCTTTACCAATGTTTACTAATTTTCAGTGCATAGTTAATTTGGTTAATTTTAAAATATTTTTACTTGGTTTTGTTGCAAATGTAACTGGGATTGTTTTGTTAACTTCTCTTTTAGTTAGTTGTATAGAAATGCCACCATTTAGTTTTTTGTATATTGATTTTGTATTCTGTGCCTTTGCAGAATTTTTTATTTCTAACAGTTTAAGAAATCTTGAGCATTTTCTTTTTTCTTTTTTCTTTTTTTCTTTTTTTTTTTTTTTGTGGTGCTGGGGATTGAACCCAGGGCCTTGTGTTTGCAAGGCAAGCACTCTACCAACTGAGCTATATCCCGGCCCCCTAAATCTTGAGCATTTTCTATGTATATGATCATATCATCTGAAAATAGTAATAAATTAAGTTTTCCTTTCTAAACTGGATATGTCTGATTTCCTTTTCTTGTCCAATTGCTCTGGCAGGGACTTTCAGTACTGGTTGTTGTGAGCACCCTTGACTAGCATTGGGATCTCATAGAAAGCACTTTTGGTTTTTCCAATGAATTATGATGTTAGCAGTGGATTTTTCCTATATGGTCTCTTTTTTTGGTGAGGTAATTTCCATGCATACCTATTTTGTTGATGGTTTTTAATCATGAAAACATGTTGAATTTTGTCAAATTCTTTCTCTGCATCACTTACATGATCATGTCATTTTCACCTTTCTTTCTATTAATGTGGTGCATCATATTGATTCACATTTTGCATCATTCTTTCATCCCAGGGATTAATCCCACTTGCATATAATATATAATCATTTTTTAAAAAATTTTATTTGTTCTAATTAGTTGTACATAATAGTAGAATACATTTTTACATTTTGATAAATAATATATAGAGTATTTATTTCCCCTTCCCTCCCTTCACTCCCCTCTACCTAATATAAAACAACTCTATTCTTCCTTAGCTGCCCTCCTTATTGTGAATGAGCATCCACATATTGGAGAAAACATTTGGCCTTTGATTTTTTGGGTGTGACTTATTTTGCTTAGCATGATATTTTCCAACTCCATCCATTTACTGGTAAATGTCATAATTTCATTCTTTAAAGCAAAGTAATATTCCATTTTCTTTATTCATTCATCTATTGAAGGACACCTACGTTGGTTTCATCGTTTTGCTATTGTGAGTTGAGCTGCTAAAAACATTGATGTGGCTGATTTTAAGTCCTTTGGGTATAAACTCAGGAGTGGGATAGCTGGGTCACATGGTGATTCTATTCCAATTTTTCTGAGGAATCTCCATACTGCTTTCCATAATGGTTGCACTAATTTGCAACCCCACCAGTAATGTGTGAGTGTACCTTTTTCCCTACATCCTCACCAACATTTATTGTTGCTTGTATTCTTGATAATTGCCATTCTGATTGGAGTGAGATGAAATCTTAAAGCAGTTTTGATTTGCATTTCTGTAATTACTAGAGATGTTGAATGTTTCTTCATATATTTGTTGATTGATTGCATATGTTCTTTTATGATCATTTTAATGTACTATTAAATTTTATTGAGAATTTATTTCTTCTGTTTAGGCTTTCTGTTGGAGTTCTCTGTTGCTTTTTCTCAGCTGTCATTGGATTCTTGAGCTCCAAAACTTAAGTTTGATTCGATTTTATGTTTTTTATCTTTGCTAAACTTTGTCCAATACTGCTTTCCCAATATCATTAGTTATCTGGGTTCTCTTATAGTTCATTGAGTTTCTTTAAAATTAATATTTGTCAGGCAACCCATTTCTTTCTTTTTGATTAAATTGCTAAGCATTTACTGTCACTTGAAGAAATAATTTTTATACATATTTTGGACTTACTTTGTTAAGGAAAGACCTGCAATATTGGGTGATGCAATGTATACAGAAGCACTAACTGGAATGGCAGGTTGGAGTGCACTGTGATGGGAAGAATTATTTCACAAGGTGCCATTTTGGGGGTCATGTGATGGTTTGGGGACAGAAAGCATATTAGTTTAGTGACTTAGGTACCCAGGGTGTACATGATCGACAACTAGGTGGCCACTGTGATGGAAGCTATAAGGGGTCTACTGCAGCTGAAAGGGTTGCTGGAGTTCTCAGGGGTCCCTCTGCATTCAACAGTAGTCTGCCTAGAGGAGTGGGTGACATGACCAGTGGCAGCATCTGCAGAGGATGACTTCAGGTATGTGCTGAACTCTAGGCTAAGTCATCTGCAACACTGCTGATTGGGGTAGCTCTGCTGGAAGGTATCAGCTCAGGCAGCTGGGGTCCATAAGTTCAGAAACAGCAGAGTCCTTGCTAGAATAAAACATTGGCCCAACCCTCCAACATGGGAGCACAGGAATCAACTTTCTGAACAAGGCTTCTAACGTATAGGAAATAAAACCAAAAATCAATAAGTGGAATGACATCAAATTACAAAACTTCTGTGCAACAAGCTTCTGTGCATTGTAGAATTTCTGATCTTATTCCTAAGTCTTTGATCCACTTGGAGTTGACTTTTGTGCAGGGTGAGAGATAGAGATCAAGTTTCATTCTTCTATATATTGATATCCAATTTTCCCAGCATCATTTGTTGAAAATGCTATCTTTCCCCAAAGAATGTTTTTGACACTTTCGTCTAGTATCAGATAATTGTATTTATGTAGGTTTATCTCTATGT
>JAJEJO010003372.1:84734-114121 GCA_020662805.1 Glaucomys volans | reverse complement strand
ATATATATATATATATATATATATATATATTTTTTTTTTTTTTTACAAAATAATTGAAGTAATTTATTGAGATACCATATCTCATCTATGGAATATATATTATTTAAACTGTTCTGTTTCTTTAATAAACATGCATTGTGTTTTTGAATTATTAAAATTATACGAAAAGCACATAAACGTGTAAGAGAAAGTAAATTCTCTTAAAGTAATAAAACATTTCTATGTAAAGTAATAAACATCTATGGGGGCCGGGGAGTGGGGGATGAGAGAAGAAAGGAAGAACTTTAGATTACATAGAGGGAAATGAGAGGGAGGAGGGTATGAAAAATGGTGGAATGAGACAGACATTATTGCCCTATGTACGTGTATGATTACACGAATGGTATGAATCTGCATCATGCACAACCATAGAAACAAAATGATGTACCCCATTTGTGTACAATGAATGCAAATTCAGTCTGTAAAAACAAAAAATAATTTTTAAAAAGTTCATTGTAACACTAGAATATGAAGCCTTTAAAAATAACATTTATACAAATTTACTTTCTCTTACATATTTATGCCATTGGTATTTTGATGAGAATTGCATTGAATCCATACAATGCTTTTGGTAGTATGGCCATTTTAATAATATTAATTCTGCCTACCTAAGAACATGGGAAGTCTTTCCATATTTTATGGACTTCTTCAATTTCTTCCTTCAGTGTTCTATAGTGTTCATTGTAGAGGTCCTTAACATCCTTTGTTAGATTAATTTGTAAGTAATTTTTTCAGGCTATTATGAATGGTATAGTTTTTCTAATTTATTTTTCAGCAGGTCTGTTATTGGAATATTGGAAAGGAATTGAATTATGTTGATCTTTTATCCTGCTATTTTACTAAATTTATTAGCTCCAAAAGTCTTCCAGTGGATTTTGGGGGGGTCTTCTGTATGTAAGAACATGGCAGTAGCAAACAGATAATTTGAGCTCTTCTTTTCCTCATTGTATCCTTTAATTTCCTTATCTTGCCTGATTGCTCTGGTTTGAATTTAGAATGTTGAAAAGAGGGATGAGAGTAGATATCCTTGTCTTATTTCTGTTTGTAGAGAAAATGCTTTCAGTTTTTCTCCACTCAATGTAATGTTGGCTTTGTATCTGTAATAAATAGGCTTTACAATGTTAAGGTAAGTTCTTTCTATTCCTAATTTTTCTAGTGTTTCAAACATGAATGGGAAATGCACTTTATCAAATGCTTTTCTGTATCTATTGAGATAATGATGTCTAATGATAATGACTTCTTGTCATTAAGTCTTTCTATGTGGTGAATTACACTTACTGATTTGCATATGCTGAACCATCCTTGCATCCCTGTAATGAAATCCACTTTTTGTGTGTTTTTGCATATGGTTTGCCAATTTTTGTATCTATATTCGCCAAGGACATTGGCCTAATTATTTTCTGCACTATGGATTGAATACAGGGGTGATTAACCACTGAGCCATGTCTGCAGCCCTTTTATAAATGTGTTTTATTTAGAGATAGGGTCTTGCTAAGTTGTTTAGGGCCTCACTAACTTGCTGAGAATGGATTGAACTTGTCTCTCTTGCCTCAGCCTCCCAATCTGCTGGAATTACAGGAATTACATGCCCAGCTGGCCTGAAGTTTTCTTTCTTTGATATGTATGTCATTTTGGTAACAGGGTGATACTAGTTTCTCAGAATGAATTTCGTGGTGATCCAACCTTTTCTATTTCATGGAAGAATTTGAGGAGGATTTGTATTCTTATTTAAAGGTCTGGTAGAACTCAGCTGAGAATTCATCTCGTCCTGAATTTTTCTTTGTTGGAAGATGTTTAATAGCTGCTTCAATTTCATACTTGATAACGATCAGTTTAGATTTTCTATATCCTCTTAGTTCAATCTGGCTAGGACATCTATCTCTGGGAATATATCATAATCATCTAGATTTTCTAGTTTGTTCGAGTATAAGTTTTCAAAATCACTTCTGATGATCCTCTTAATTTCAGTGTTTTCTATAGTGATATCTTCTGTTTGAATTCTAATTTGATTTATTTGATTCTTTTCTTTATTTTGGATAATTTGGCTAGTGGTTTATCAATCTCATCTAGCCTTTCAAAAAACAGCTCTTCATTTAATTAACACTTTTGTATTGGTTTTTATTTTTTATTCATTTATTTCAGTTCTGCTTTTATTTAGTTCATGTTTTCTACTGACGCTGGTGTTGGTTTGTTCTTGTTATAAGGCCTTGAGGTATAATGTTAATTATTTGGCATCTAATTTTTTAATGTATGAGCTCAGTACTATAAACTTTCTCTTCAAACTGCCTTCATACCATCCCAGAGATTTTGATAAGTTATATCACTATTCTCAATTATTTGTAAGAAATTTTTTTATTTCTCCCCTGATTTTGTTCTGGTATGTATTCATTATTCCAAAATGTATTACTTAGTCTCCATGCATTTGAGTGTTTTTTTTTTTTATCTTGTCTTTGATTTCTATTCTACTCCATTATGATCTAATGAGATGCAAGGAATTATCTTTTTATATTTGCTAAGATTAACTTTGTGACTTAAAATATGATCTCTTTTAGGAAATATTCCATGCACTGCTGAGAAGAAGATGAATTCAGCTATTGATAAATAAAAATTCTCTAGATGTCTGTTAGGTACATTTGGTTAATAGTATTTTTTAGATCCAAAGAATTTTTGCTTAGTTTATATCTGGATGATCTTTCAAGTAGTCCCCAGTGTTATTGCATTGTGGTCTACTTGACTTTTTTAAATTATTTTTTTATTTGTTCTAATTTGTTGTATATGACAGTAAAATGTATTCATACATTTTAATAGGTCATACATAAATGGAGTATAATCTCTCATTTTTCTGATTATATATATTGCAGGATCCATCGGTCATGCAGTCATACACATACACTCTACTATCATTCCTACCGCCATAGCGCTTTCCCTCCCTTCATTACCCTCTTACCTAATATAAAGTATCTCTATTCTTTGATATGTGGATGCTACTTGACTTTTAATATTGAGAAGAGGAGAGTTTGATTTATGTAAGTAAATGCACCATTGCCTGGGGCACAGATATTTACAATCTCTACATCTGGTTGCTGGATGATTCCTTTAACCAGAATGAAATGATCATTTTTTGCCTCTTCTGATTAATTTTGACTTGAAGTCTACTTTTTCTGATATGACAATGGCTATCCCTGCTTGTCTTCTAGTACAATTTACATACTATATCTTCCCATCCTTTCCTATTCCATCTGTGAATATCCTAGCCTGTAAAGTGAGTCTCGTGCAAATAATATATTGTTGGATCTTGTTTTTTAATCCATCTGCCAATGTGTGCCTTTGATCACAGTTTAGACCCTTTACATTCAATATTATTATAGAGAGATGGTTCTTTAGTTCCTGCCATTTTGAAATGTTTCTAATGTTTAATGTAAATTTGGCTCTCTTTTAAATGACTATTCTTTTAGTGTAATGATCCTTATGCTGGTTTTAGTTTTTATTTTTCATTTATTTTTCATGAAGTATTTCATTGAATATGTGTGTAATACAGGCTTATGATTATGAATTCCTTTAGTTTCTGTTTATTATGTAAGTTTTTAATTTTATTTTCAATTCTTAATCTTAATTTTTTGGGGTATAATTATCTTGCTTGGCACTCACCATTTTCTTTCAGAGCTTGGCATGTTTTATTCCAAGGCCTCCTGATTTTTAAGGTCTGTCTGGTTTGAAAACTCAGTTGAAATCTGAATTGGTTTATTTCTAAGTGTGATCAGCAATATTTTTCTCTTGCAGCTTTTAGAATCCTATTTTTATTCGGTATGTTAGGCATTTTCATTATAATTTTTCATGGATTAGGTCTATTGTGATTTTGTATATTTGGAGTTCTATAGGCCTATTGTATTTGAATTTCCATCTCATTGCTAAGGTTTGGAACATTGTCTAATATTATTTCATGGAAAAGATTGTGCATCCATTTATTTCATAGTTCAGAGCCTTCATCTATTCCAGTGATTCTTAAATTTGGTCTCTTAATATTATACCAGATTTTGTGAATATTCTGGTCAAGGACCCTTAACATGCTTTCTTTATGGTCAATGTTATGTTTAAGATTATATACTTTGTTTTTCAGATATAAAAATATATCTTCAAAGTTGGCTAATCTTTTGGTGATGCTTTTCACTGAATTTTTAATGTGATTTGTTGAGTCTTTCCTTTCCAGAATTTCCCTTTGGTTCTTTTCCAGAATCTCTATCTCTTTATTGAAGTGATCTTTCCCTTCCTGCCTTTTTTTCTATAATTTCTCTCCTTACATCTTTATTTAGCTCATTGAATACTTTAACTATGACCTTTCTAAATTCTTTCTCTGACATTTTCCAACACTGTGGTGTTGAAGGAGTCAGTTGTTGAAGTGTCATGGGTTATTTGAGGTGGTTTGTTCCCTTGCAAGTAATGACTTTGTGAACTTCTTTCTTGTGTGAGTCTTGAGCTGAGTGAATATCTCAGTTTTGATAGTGTAACTCAGCTTGTGGCCTCTGTTGATCCCAATATCAGGTCTACTTTGAGAGGTGCCACTGAACCCATTTACTACTTTCACTTTAGAGTCTAGCCATATATTATTCAACTTTGTGAAAAGTGAAAAAATTGTTGATGTGGTTCTCCACAGTTCCTCTAATACAGGTATGAATTTGTAGCAAGTTTCTGAAATGGGTCAGAGAATTAGTTATTAAATATAGTACAATTGTCATAACATTATAGGAGGACTGAAAGGGGGAGTAAGAAAGACTGGTAAAAAGAGTGAGAACAAGAAAAGAGGGAAGAAACAGAATAGAATGATACAGATCAAAGTAAAAGAGAAAAAGATGGTTAGGAAGTATTTGAGGTAATGGCAGTGTGAGAGGGAGAATGGAGGAAGGAGGAGCAATTATAATGATTGCAATTTTTTTTAAAGAAATACATTCAAATAGGTTGTAGATACAATGTTGGCTATTAGGGTAACAAGTGATAATCAAAATAAAGACTAATATACATGATCAAAGTTGATGTTAGGGTTATTTAGACTAAACCATGCCAAAGTAAAGAAAATTCTTGCTGAATCTTGGTTTTGGATTTCATTAGGATGTTAGACATTTAGAAAATGTTCATAATTCTTTTGCTTTTGATCCCTCCAGAGGTGCTAGGGCATAGCTGCTACCCCCCTAGTTGTTATGGACCTCCCACTGTCCAATTCCAAATTGTCAGCTCAGGGATTCACACAGTAAATTCCAATTTTTTAACCAACATTTAAAAAAAAAAAGTTTCCATAAGGCACAAGCATTCTGTGAAAATCTGATGATGCAAAGGTGAAAATATCAGCATTACTGACTTAAAGGAGAACAGAATAGAGATTGTGCCCATTTTTCTATACACATATTCTTCTTTTTTTTTCTTCTTTTTTATCCCTTATGCACACATAATTATTTAGAGTAGAACTTTGAAGACTTTGAAATGAAATGAAAAAAAATGATGCATATGAAGATTAATGATTCTTCTTCATGCTAAAATTGT
This sequence comes from Glaucomys volans, assembly GCA_020662805.1. Taxonomy (NCBI): domain Eukaryota; kingdom Metazoa; phylum Chordata; class Mammalia; order Rodentia; family Sciuridae; genus Glaucomys; species Glaucomys volans. The sequence continues at coordinate 108,550 of JAJEJO010003372.1, read as the reverse complement.
AAAATGGTTACAAATAAAAAAATATTTTGACAAATAAAAGAACATAAAGCAATTGCTGTTCTTAGGAAAGAAAAGATTAAGATATGACAATTTTCCTATCCATTTTCAATCTTTAGTTTCTTTTTTAAGTCTAAGAAATACATTCTGCTTTGAGATTCACCAGGTCTCAACACTGTTTTCCTAGCAAGTTTCAATCGTTTATGTATACAGAGTGGACACTGTGGGGGCAAAAGGGGTATTTTTGGAAACTATTTCAAAAGTTAGTGAAGTTAGTGAAGAACAGATATAGTAGAACAATTTCCTGCAGATGTTTACTCATGTCTAATAAAGTCAAATATCATGCTATATTGATTTGAAATAATGTTATTACTAAGTGTCTTCAAAGGTTTTCTTTAAAGAGCCCTCATTTAATTTTCCATCTCTGGTTGCGTCAATCTTGCCTGCCATACTTTTTTACTTCTATCTTCCCTACTCAGTCTCTTTGCTGTTTCTTCCTTTCTTATTTCAAACTGAATTTCTATTGTTATTGATTCATCTGATCCACTCATTATGTACTCTTAGATCATCTCTGTACTGCTGACTATATTCAGAGACATGGGTTTGAAGTATCACATCTTAGAGATAAATGCAAGACAGGGGCAAAAAATTGTGGCAAGTGAGGAAATCACGGACCATGGAGAAAACTAAGGAGTAATTTTTGCTAAGTCAGGTTTGCCCTACCTTATCTGGATACTGCTAAAATTTGGAATCTTACCATGAAAAATGAATATAATTGGATAATAAAAAACACGTATTTCAACTAGATGTATAGTGTTAAGATGTTCTTTAGCATTTAGGTTGATTTTGAATGCATACATAAATTTAATATTTGGTAGGAAAAATTGTTTTTTGGATTGAAATTCTGGCTCTCTAACCTCTTAATTCTTCAGGTGTTTCAAATAACCTAGGAATAAAAATGACACTATTCCAAGACTTTTCTGAGTATTAAATAAGAGGAGAAAAAAAGTTAATAGCTAAAGAGGAGAGGAAGAGGAAGAAAACACCCTGGATGTTATAGAATATTTAGTTTGAGGCACACTAACTTCATTTCATAGATTCTAACTTTAGCATATACCATGCTGCAGTCTTTAATGGATCTGCACTGTATGACCACATGTATTTTACTCCTCACAGAAACTGTATAATGTCAGTATTTTCACCAATTTAAGATGAGGAAACTATGGAGCAAGCCAAGTGAGTTTGTGTCAGAATGACGGAATTACTAAACTATATTACTGAAGTAAGAACCAAATTTGCTTGAGCTCAAAGTCTCTGTTTTTTCACAAATTACAATGCTTTTCAGTTCAGAAACAAAATTTAATCATGACATTGGGTTAAAATATTATAGGGCACCATTTTCTCTAATGGTAAAATCATTTTCAAAGACTGTTCTTTAATTCATGTTTCCTGTAACAGTCAGAAAAATATGTTAAAACAACTATTGCATGAACTTGAGATGTGACAGTAAAGAGGTCTTTGGTTTGATTTGGTTTGGTTTAGTTTGTTTCTCTCCAGCAGCAAAGTACCTGATGTTGAGTTAAATAAGAGTGATGTTTGCATATGAGCATTCAGGCATTTCTAGTAACTCCCTGTAATCACTGGCTACTGGGATCTAAGTCCTTTCCTCCTCCTAGACTCAGATTGAAGGATTTTTTCTTATCTTTGTTGCCTCAGCTTCTCAAGGCATCACATTTCACACTGTGTCCAATGACAGGAAGAGGAGATAAGAATATAAGTTTTCTCTACCTTATGGCCTCATAGCCACATCTGAAACATTGGAGAGCATACACTTCTTAGGCTCTGTACAACTGGTTGGTGTGAGCTGTGGGGTTAAAGAATCAGCTTAAGAGTTGAATAGCCACAGAAAGCTGCCAGCAAACTTAGTAGGGTCCTGGACTGCTTGCTTTCAGTCAACTTTCTAGACACAATCCAAATATTTCATAGACACACTGTTTAAGCCTAACATCTACCTCGCTTTGATCTCCTGGCTTTGAGACTGTACTCATTAACCTAGTCTTTAATGGTCACTATCTGCAAGCAATAAGTCTCCAGTATAGTAGCTGTCCCTTTTAATCTGATTTTTGCTAGCTTGCTCAGTCTTCAGGCTGGTAGAGAATGTAAATACAGGATGCCTGAAAAAATTTTGTAACCCTATCTTATCATCAGTGGGCATACTGCATTCTTGCAATGCTTTACTTTAGGTGATAGAATTTGATATTTGACTTATGTTTCTCATTTTTAAATGTTCTGATCTATCACTTCTATCTAATCTCCAAGCTGTTTTAAGGAGTCTTGATAAAGATACATGATGAAGTCAATGCATGACATTGTTTACTAGTTTATATGCATGATGTTTTTGAATATGCAATTCTATGGAATTTTATCATGTGTGTAGGTCAGAGTAACCATTCTCACAATCAGGACACAAAATTGTTGTATTGTCACAAATAACCTTTAATACAGGCAATGTTTTCCTCAAATCTACAGTGGTCCTATGATATTATATCATCTAGTGACTTTGTAACTGTCTTAGTTTGTGTAAGCACATTCTATGATATTTGTATAAGGATAAAAATCACCTAACAACACACGTTTCAGAGTACATTTCTGCCCTAAACTGGTGCATGACTTTAGTAGCATTCTTTACTCAACCCAGCAACCACTGATTGATTATCCATCACTAGTAACCTCTCTCTTTGAGAAAGTTACCTGAAAGGAGTCATATGATATGTGATTCTTTGACTCCTTTAAACATTAGTGCATTATAATTATATATAATAGCAGGGTTCATTTTGATATGTTTATAAATACATATAGCATATTCTCCCTACTTTGCTTACTGTTCAGTGTAATACATTTTAGATCTATCTGTATTGTTGCTTGAACAAGAGCTCATTCTAGAGAGACAGACATTAGGCTCAGCTCAGCACAGATGCATGAGAGTTCCACACCTGGGACATCAGCCCAGAGTGCACCTGTGGGACCTCCGCTGGGGCGGTCGGCACCGTGCAGAAGCGCAAGACTTCAGCAGGGGCAAAGAGGGCACAGCAGCCACTTGGGTCATTCGCTCTAGGAGACCCAGGTCAGAGGCTTGGGTTCAGCCCAGTCAGGTCCCAGGACAGTTCCAGGTCCGGGAGGTGGACACGGAGACAGACATCAGGGTCAGCTCATCGCAGACACGTGAGAGTTCATCATCTGGGACATCAGCCCAGAGTGCTCCCATGCCAGCACAGCATAGAAACAGGAGACTTCAGCATGGGGGAAGCAGGCACAGTGCCTACACTTGAGGCTTCAACGTGGGGAGGCCCAGCCCAGAGGCCAAGTCTTACTCCAGCCTGGCCCCAGCCCATGGTCTAGTGCTACTGAAGACTAGGAGGTAAGATATTGGAAACCTGCAAGGACACTACAGGTCTATTGGGGGGGTGGGGGCTGCAATACTTCAGATTCTCACGGATAGAAGGGAAGATACCTGAGCAACATGAGAAAACAGGGGAAGAAAGTGTCTCAAACAAACCTAGGTGCTACATCAACAGAATCCAGTGATAGCATGGCAGAAGAAATGTCAGAAAGGGAGTTCAGAGTGTACATAATTAAAATGATCAGAAAGCAAATGATGAGATGAGAGAGAAAATGCAGGCAATGAATGATCACACCAATCAACAGTTAAAAGAACAGATGCAGAAAGCAGAAGATCATTTCAACAGATGAAGATGTTGAAAAAAACCCAATCAGAAATCCTTGAAATGAAGGAAACAATAAAAAAAAAATTAAAAACTCAATAGACAGCATAACCAACAAGCTAGATCACCTAGAGGACAGAACCTCAGACATTGAAGACAAAATATTTAATCTTGAAAACAAAGTTGACCAAACAGGGAAGATGTTAAGAATTTATGAACAAAGCCTACAAGAATTATGGGATATCATGAAAAGACCAAATTAAGAATTATTGGGATTGAGGATGGCGCAGAGACACAAACCAAAGGAATGAATAATCTATTTAATGAAATAATATCAGAAAATTTCCCACATCTGAAGAATGAAATAGAAAAATCAAATATAATATTTCATTCTATTTTATTACTGTGTAGTATTTGATTATTTAGATATACCATGTTATTTTAATCCATTCACTCACTGAAGAATTTTTGAGTTGATTGCAATTTGGTGCTACTTCAAATAAAGCTTGTGTATAAGAGCATTTGTGTATATAACTTTTATTCAAACTCAGTTTTTATTTATCTAGAATAAATATTCAGCAGTGGTGGTAGGTGCTGGGTGATGTGATACTATATTTTGCATTACCACCAGAAATGCGTAAAAAGAATCAGTTTCTCCAAGTCTTCTCTAGCTTTTGACTCTCTCAAAACATAGTTTTCATCATTTTCATCGGTTGATCAAGGTATCTTATCATGTTTATCACTTATAATTCCCTTATTACTAATGATATTTATCATTGTTCCATGCTTTGGATATGTTTTTGTACATATTATTTGGTAAAGTGCATATCAAAAGGTTTGTGCTAAGGATGTATCTCAGTGCCAGAGTCCTTGCCCTGGGTTTGATCCCCAGTATCACACGAATATACACACATTTTTTAAAAAAATTAAATCTTGTTGATTTTTCTAATTGGTGGTACATTTTCTTATTTATTTTAGAGGGATATGGACATATTAAGAATACAAATTCTTTGATTAATATGTGGTTTGCCAACATTTTTCAAGTTGATAATTTGCCTATCTTCTAAATAGGATCTTTTGCTGAGTAAAGGTTTTTAACTTTGATGAAACTTAATTTATCATTTTTTCTTTTATGAATCATGTATATGATGTCATGCTTAAGATATTTTCACCTAGTTCTGTTACACAGATTTAATGCTATATATTCTTCTAAAACAATATGGATTTAATCCAAATCTGTAACTTAAATTTGTGGTTCCTTTTGAGTTATCTTTATGTAATGTGCAGGTACAAGGATTAGTATGAGGAATGTTTTAGTTTTTCTGTGAATGTCCAATTATTCCAGCACAATTTTTGAAAAGACTATTTATCTGTCACTGATTTACTTTAGTGTCTGTCAAAAATCGGTTGACCCTCTTTGTGTAGCTCTATTACTGCTTTCTCTTATCTGTACTATTGATCTATTTGTCTAACCTCTGAAATGTAGCACTTTCTCAATTGAGTAGCTATACAGTGTCTTAAAATTGAGTATTATGACTCCTCAACATTTCTTATTTTTGTTCCTCTTTGGGGATTATCATGTTCTAAAATTTCATTCTACTTTAAAGACAGTGGAAGATATTAAGAAGTCATCTGATATGCAATATTTTCTTTTCATTTCTAAACACTATGTTGATATATTCTCTAGATTTTATTTGGTAATATGAATTTATGCATTTGTTGCTATATATGCAAACAAAATTTGACTTCAGTTTCTATTCTGTTAACCAGATACATTGCTGTCAGATTATATTAAACTCTTTCAAATGCTTTGACACATGTTGCACACCCCCGGAGTGGCAGTCCCAGAATATCAATTCACTGAATAGTTTGCAGGTCTTGGTGACACTAGGTAAGAGGTGACTTATATAGATGCTAGATAGAACAATTGTTTTGCTTATATACAGACAAGATAGAGAAACATCGGCTTCAGTAGGGATTGTTGGTCTCCTAAGGGCCAGTCAATTTCACCTATTAGCCAATGCAGGAAAATGCTCTAAATGTTGCAGTGCTGTATGTAGGCAAAGGACCTGTTCACTTTCAGCCAAGAAAAATATATCAGTGGGGTTCACCTCTAGATATTGTATAATATTGTATGATGAACATAATTAAGAAGAGCAGAGAAATAGAAATCAAGCCTATATCAAGGAAAGATATCCCTAAACAAAACATCAGGCTGGCCCAAGTCTACACTCATACAATAGTTGTCAGGCTCTGCATGGATGCTTTTTTCTGCACTTTTCCAAACAACTCTCCTGTTCGTGTTTGATGCTTAGAATGTTCTGATGAAGTTTCAGAGAAGAATCGAGACTTTTAAAACAGTTCTTTATTTTTTAAAAATGTTTTCCTTCCTGGGGCTGGGGTTGTGGCTCAGTGGCAGAGCGCTTGCCTAGCATGTTTGAGGCACTGGGTTCCATTCTCAGAACACCATATAAATAAATGAATAAAATAAAGGTCTATCAACATCTAAAAATTATTTTTAAAAAAATGTTTTCCTTCCTAAATTTTGTTATTTTAATAATCTTTAAGTAGAGGAATGGCATTTGCAAGGTAAGAGAGGAGGAGACAACAGGACATTCCTCCCAAATAACTGTTAGACATGTATCTGTGAATGAAAATAGCCTTGGAGGGGGCTGGCTTACCTTTTCAATTAAGAACTTGCCATAACACAGTAGGGAAAAACATTGAGAATAACTGTATTGAAGGCATCATCTGGGAGAATGGCACACCTGGGAACAAAGAAGTTTATGGGCTGTCAGTATTAGCTGCATGGAATATGCCACCATTGTCTCCAGTGGTCTTCTTTACAGTGGATACCTGCAACTTTTGCAACTAAGATAACCAACAGTCATTGCTAGCATGAACCCACTGAAGGAGAACATGCTACCTACTCTTTCACCAAAGAGGATAAATTGTTGTACCTGTGGTCACCATCACCCCAACTGCATGCATACCCCAGAATCTGGAGAAGAGGCTACTCCACGTATGGCATAGTCCAGACTTTATGCCAAACCCTGTGTGTTCAATACCTCACCTCAGATTTAGAGCCATTGCTATTGATGGCTAGCCCACCCCAATTCCTGAAGCCAGGTTACTCTGTGCAAGCCATATTACAGACCCTAGTTCTTGACACTGAGGTGTATTAGCCCTCTGGTCCAATGCCATAGTGAGTCAGTGTACATCCTGAACCCTATAACTGCTGTTTCTTATGCACATTCCTGAATCTCAAACTGTGGTTGCTCTGTGAATACCTTCACTGCAGACAACAGGGCTGATGATGTAGCAAATGTGTTCATTCCATGGTATACAGAATGCTAGGATCCCTGAACATGTCCATGTCCTGGACTCTGGCTCTGGACTCTTCTGTGTGCCCCTGCACATTGCATTACCAGTATCAACATGGCAGCATAGGCACTTGAACCAAGGGGATTGGTGCCTTCTCAGTCTATCCCCATGTAACTATTTCATGTTCCTTCACTCCATGGACCTACCAAATTCATAGTGGAGCCATTGTCAGTTCTAACTCCACTGAAGTGTGCCCATGAGTGAGACAAGGTGATAAGAAAGATTCTCTTTGCACAGATTCCCCTATGTGAGAAAAAAGTTCAGTAAAAGTTGAACAACACTTGTCAGTGAAGACCCCAATAGCTTTCACTGCTGCTACATAAACCCAAAGCTTTGGCCCCTAAGGACCCCTGAAATCTTCACTGCTGCTTATCTCAGCCAACAGAGACTACACTCCTGTGTCCAAATGAGCATTAACAATACGCAATCTAACCATCTCGATTGCATTTATCTGTGGCTGAAGATCCCATCACAAAAAATCATGTCTAGAAAGTCTGGAAAAATATCTTCTCTAACAAATATGCAGACATCAATGAAAGGCAGCATGAAGCATATCACCACCAGAGAAATTCAATTTGACACAAACTCATCAAAAGAAATGAAAATCTCTGAATTATCTAACCAAGAGTTCAAATGAATTGTTTTAAGGAAGTTATCAAATTACCAGAAAATATTAATATGCAACTTAACAATTTAAAAAAAAACTACAGAAACAAAAGAAAAAGTTCAACAAAATGGGAAAACGTTAAAAAATTTGGAACTGAAGAATATAATGAATGAAAACTTTCAAACTGTAGTAGAGTACACCAAGAGCAGACTTGGTGAAGCAGAAGAATCTGAAGGCATTTGAAAATATATAGTTAGAGGAATAAAGAAAGAAAATTGAAACATGGAAAGCTTATAAGATATAGGAACACCATAAAGAGAGGCTACCATTCATATTAAAGATGAGAAAGAGGAGAAGAGTAAAAGAAAGAGACTCAAAACTTATTAAATAAATAATAGCTGAAACTTCACAAATGTGGGAAAAGATATGATCATCCCAATTCATAGCTCAAGGTATTCAGTCAGCTTCACCCGAAAGAACACTTCATTGAGACATAAATTGTCAAAAATCCAATAAAAAGAAACTTGAACAAGGGAATATTATTCAGCCATAAAGAGGAATAATATCCTCTTTATCTGCAAATATGGCATTTGCAATATCCTCATTTATCTGCAAATATGGCATTTGCAGATAAATGGATGGAATTGGAGAATATCATGCTAAGTGAAAACAGCCAATCCCAAAAAAACAAAGGTCGAATGTTTTCCCTAATAATTGGATGATGATATATAATTGGGTTGGAGGTTGGGGGCTGAGAGAAGAATGGAGGAACTTTAGATTACACAGAGGGAAATAAGACAGGTACAGGGAGAGGGTATGAAAAATGGTGGAATGAAACAGACATCATTACCCTGTGTACACGTATGATTACATGAATGGTATGAATCTACATCATGCACAACCCCAGAAATGAAAAGTTGTACCCCATTTGTGTACAATGAATCAAAATGCAGTCTGTAAAAATAAAGAAATAAAAAATAAAAATAAATAAATAAAAACACCAAAAAGAAAAAGAAAAAGGAAGAAACTTGAAAGAAGAAACAACAAATTTTCTCATATACAAAGAAACATTTACAACACTATCAGAAGTTTAGCTTTTTTGAGCTGAAGGCTCACAGGTTAAGAGAGTGGGATGAATTTTCAAATCTAAGAAGAAAGGAAGGAACGAAGGAAGGAAGGGGGGAGGAAGAAAGAGAAAGATCTCAAACAACCTAACTTCAAAGCTGAAAGCATTAGAAAAAGCAAAAAGAAAAACCAATCCCTGGTAATATAGAAGGAGGGGAAAAAGAGCAAAATAAAGTTTACATTAGAAAAGCAATAGAAAAGTTCAATGAAACTGTGCTGGCTTTTTAAAAAGTTAAGCCAAAATGACAAAACCTCAGGTAGACTAAGGAAAAAAAAAAGAAAGAAAACAAAAAGGAGAGAGAGAGAAAGGGTAAAATAAATAAAGTCAGAAATAAGAGACATAAACACTGATACCACAGAAATACAAAGGACCATGAGTGACTTCTGTAAACAATTGCCTTCAACAAATGAATACTCTAAAATGAATGTATGCAAAGCATATAACATATTTAGGCCAATAAAGATCATATACCTCAAAATCACAGTCAGTTAACTTGAAAAGCTGAAATCTTTTCCTTTAAGATCAGAAACAAGTCCAGGGACAAGGGTACCACTCCTATAGTTTCTGCTTACCGTTTTGCTGGAAGTCCTAGCCAGAGCAAACAGGCAAGGAAAAAAATAAAAAGACATACAAGTATATGAAGATAAATAAAACTATCTCTATTAGCAGATGATGTGTCCTCATATTTAGGAAATCCTAAGAGAGAACTCTTAAAGCCAATTTAAAATTCAGTAAAGTTGCAAGATACAAAATAAACATACAAAAAGCAGTTGCATTTAATGCAATAACAAAAAATAGTGAAATTGAGAAGAAAATTGCATTTAAAATAGCTACTGAAAAATATATTTTTAACAAATTCAATCAAAGAGGTGAACATCTCTAATCTGAAATTATACTCATTGAAAGACATTGAGGAATACACAAAGGTATACAGAGATAGTCCATGTTCATGGATTGAAAAAATGGTCAAAATGTCCAAAGAAATTTAGAGATTCAATGAATCCTAATTCAAATTTCAATGGTAATTTTCACAGAAATACAAAAATAATCCTAAAATCTGTATAAAACCACAAGAGAACCTGCAGAATGAAAGCAATCTTGAGCAAGAGGGACAAACCTGAATCATCACACTTCCTCTTTTCAAATCATGTTCCTGAGCTATAGTAAGCAAAGCATTTTAATACTGGCATTAAAAACAGACAAACAGAATGGAAGAATAGAATATAAGACTTACTGAAATAACTTCATGCAAATATGGTCAAGTAATCTTTGTTAAAATTACCAAGAATACACTATGGGGAAAAAAAATGTCTTCAGTAAGCGGTACTGGGAAAATTAGATATATACATGCTAAAGAAAGATAAAAGAAAACAAAATTCCTTCTTCACACTATATATAAATATAAGCTAAGAATTAATAAAAGGTTTCAACCTAAGACCTGAAAGCAAAACAATTTTAGAAAAAAAATATAGGGAAAGGACTTTATGACACTGGTTTTGGAAATAATTATTTTGGGGGCTTGACACAAAACCACAGGGTTAAAAGCAAAAATAGACAAAGCAGGAATATATCAAATGACAAAAGTATTGACATGGCAAAGTATATTAGTTACCTTTTCATTGTTCTGACATGACACAGACAACATAAAGGAAGAAAGATTTATTTGGGCTCAAGTTTTCAGTCCATGGTTAGTTGGCTCCATTGTTTTTGGGTCTAAAGTGAGGCAGAGCATCATGGCAGAAGGACATAGCAGAGGAAAGCTGCTCAACTCATGGCAGCTAGGAAGCAGAGCACACCTATAGAGACATACTCCCTCCAATCATGACCACTTGGCTACAATTTCTGTCACATCTCAGTAGTCCATTCAAATTTTAAGTCCATGGAATGGATTAATCCACTGATGATGTTATAACCCTTATGAATCAATCACTTCCTAGAAGTCCCACCTCTGAGTATTGCTGCATTTGGAACCAAGTCTTTAACAGATAAGTCTTTGTGGGGACATTCCTGATCCAAACTATAATACAAAGAAAGAAATATGGATGGTACTCAAGAGGAAACATATACATAAAATAAAAAAAATAATCTGAATATAAATGAACAAAGACCTACACAGATATTTCACAAGGAAGTATACAAATAGCTAACTGGCATATGAAAAGGTGCTCTCCATCATTAATCATCAGGGAAATGATGCCCACATCATACCATGCCTATTAAGATTACTATTCTCAGAAAGTGAAAAGGCAACTTGCGCTGGAGAAGTTGTACAACCCATGTGCATGGAACACATGTACATCACTAGTGGGAATGTAACCTGGTATAGCATTATGGAAAGCAGCACAGTGTTTCCTTAAAAAATTAAAAATAAAGCTCCCATAATGCAATCCACATCTGAATAATCAAAGGAACTGGAATTGGATCATAAAGATATTTCTGCATTCCCATGTTTTTTGCAATATTATTTACCACAGGCAAAATGTGGAAACAGTCTTATGTTCATCTATGAATGAACGAGTGAAGAAATTCACACCCACACTGGAATATAATTCAGACTTAAAGAAGAATGAAAATCCTGCAATTTTGTGATAGCGTGGATGAGTATGGTAATGGTATGTGATGCAAAGTGAGACACAGATAACTACTTCATGATCTCACATGTGGAGTTTTGAAAAAGACATACAGTAACAGAATAGAAGGGTGGTTAACTAACAGAGGTTGAAATTCAGGAGAATTAGGGAGATTCTGGTCAAAGAGTACAAAACTGAATTATAAGATGAGTAAGTTTTTGGACCTAACAAACAACATGGGGAATATAGGTGATAGTAATGTCCCATATCCCTGAAATTCACTCAGATAATAGGTATTATGTCTAGGGACATGTTAATTAGTTTGATTATGGGAATCTTCTCACAATGTGTGTGAATATCCAAGCATCATGTATATCTTGAATGTATATAATTTTTATTTGTCAATCATATTGAAAAAGGAAAAATTTCTATGTTATAGTTTAATTATTGCTTTGATTTTACTCAAGTTTATTTTTATATCAAAAAACTTTTCTTGATGAATGTTATTTGCATTGAAATTTAAAATTTTCAATCTCATCATCAGTTCTTTCACTAATATTCTGCTTTTTTCTTTATTTATCATCTGAGTGTTTATATTATTTTCACCTGATATATATATATATCCCATATGAGGTGTGCAGTTTTGAGTGAAAGTCAGCAAATATCTTCTGCTATGGGTATGAATTCAACAGGTATGCCCTGCAGAAAGACTGATGCCATGGAAGCCTAGCTTCAGCTGAGCTCTTTGGAAAGATTCTGCATTATTCAGCACACATAAGGAGGGGGTTCTTGAACCTGTTTTGACAGCAGACACATTAGCCCATACTCACACTCTCTAGAGAAATGCTGGGAACATTATTGGCCTGGCCTCTGTGGGACCAATCAGCTCACTGCCTGTCAGAAGCTCACATGGTAAATCATCAGAGTATCTGCCTCATCTACAGGGTCTTTGAATATCCCATTTATATAAATTTTGGAAAATAATATCTGAGAATCTTTGTCTTAGAATAAGGAAACTTGACCATTTCATACTTTTTGTTGATGTTTTGATTAGAAATCTGTCAAACCGCTGCATATTTTCTGCCTTTTGAAGATTATTTAGTTAAATTTTTCTCTTTCTCATTGCTTCTTATTGATGCTGAAATATAAATATTCTATTTAAAATAAAATACAATGTTGCATTTAGAATTTTCACTGATATAATTGAATCTATACTTCTGGGCATTGTCAAAGGGAATAGTGTATTTTTTAAAAAATAAATAAGACTAACTGAGACTTTACTGGTTGCCAAATAACATCCAAAATGCTTGCTTTGTACCAAAGAGAAGATGCAGAATATCTCCACAATGTCAATATTGTTATTCTAGTCAGAAATATAATATGAGGATGGCTACTACAGCTTTCTTTTAGATAGTACTTTGTGATATAGCTCCCTGATATTTTATTTTCAAATGTTTTACATCCATAAACTGCATCTCTGGTGACAGCATATATTTTCATTTTTAAAAATTAAGTCAAACAGTATAAATATTTCACTGGAATACTTATTTTATTCACCATATAATTTTTAATTGGGTTTTTTGTTTTCTGTTAGGATAAATTATTTTATGATCCATTTTCTCTGTTTCTATTTTCTTTTGAAATAATAAAATATTTACTTATTTTCCTATTTACATGGTAATTATATATCAATTCTCTATTATTTTTTGATTGATTAGAGACCACAAGTTGCATCTTTGGCATATTTATTTATTAAGCTGGGATTTTAGAAGACTTAAACCTAATCCTTTCCCATTTTGGGGAATGCAGTTTTCTTGCCTGCATATCTAATTCCACAAGCATTAAAACTTCCACAATGGTCATTTATAATAGCCAACTTTTTTACATATTTTGTACTCTCCTTTCAAGTGTTTCTGTGGATCAACCTTTGGAGGTCATTGCACTTCTTACAGAATGCTCACACACTCCTTTAAAGACAGGTCTATTGGCAATACATTCTTTTTTTACATTTTTCTGGTATTATTTTTGTTACATATTTAACTTGAAAGAATGTGTCAGTGGCTCCAGAACTCTAGACTGGCCATTTCTTTTTTTGTGTGCAGAATACAAAGCATATTATTCTATTATTTACTTCTGTATTTTTTTGGTAAGAGAATAGTCGTCAGTTTTATCATTGTATTTCTGAGGCTAATGTTTGCTTTCTACCTTCTTTTGGAGAATCTTGTCCTTCTTTAGTAGTTATTTTACTTGACTATGACTTCAGTTTAGTTCTCAAATGGGCTCAGGAAATGTGATTTTGTTATCCAGATTTTTCCCATTATTAAGGTGAGAAAACATTTCCTGTAGTTTTTTGCATTTAACACATATTAATAAATTAGCTAAATATCAAAGAAGGAATTGCAAGGGAAATAAGAAAATATATCTAGTTAAAGCAGTGTTTTGAGGGAATGTATAGCTCCAAATATTTTCTTTAGAATATAAGTAATCACCTTAAATATAAATTGATAAAAAATCATAGATGTGTAGAATAACAAAAAACGGATTTATGAGATAAATATCAGACATAGAATGACAAATCATGACAAAAGTATACATAATTAAAGCTGATTAGACAGTAACTAGGCATAGTAGCATATGCCAATAGTCTTAGCAACTCTGGAGGCTGAGGCAGGTGGGTCCAGTAAGTCTAGCAATATAGGGGCCAGCCTGATCAACATAGTGAGACCCCATCACTTAATAAAATGATTACACAATTGAAAGAACAAAATAATTAAACCCAAACTTTCAATATTTATTTTGTGGTTGTTGCTGTTCTAGGGATTGAACACAGGGGTCCATCATTACCACTGAGTTATATCCAGTTTTTTTTTGGGGGGTGGGGGTAGAGAGGACTAAATTGATTTTATCTTGGTAGGTTGCTGAGGCTAGACTCAAACTTATGATCTTTCGCCTCAGACTCCTGAATTGCAGGGAAAACTTGAAATCTTCTTTCGAACATTGTAATATATTTCAATTGCTTCCCCTATCAAAGGTGTTTTGAAATAATAAAATATTTACTTATTTTCCTATTTACCTTTGTTTTCTAGCTCTGATTCCCATAAATCTTATCTTTCTTCTCATTACCAGTGGATGAAGTACAGCATTTCAAACAGCCTATCTAAAAGTGAGTTACTGATCATGTTTCACCACCTTGTGTCCACACTATCTTCTTCTTGTGTATCCCCGTTTAAAATGAATGTTCCACTCTTGAAATGGACCAGGCGCTCAGACTCAGTCATCCTTGAATCTTTTCTTGCTTCTACACAACCCAACAAATACAAACTAGCAGATTCCACTGACTTTAACCTACAGATATAGCAAGATTCCCACCATTGCTTAATGCCTGTCCTGCTACCACTCAGTGGTTTCCACGATTGACAGTTACCTGGTCTCCCTACCTCTCTCTTACCCCTTGCATATTGTTATCAATCAGCCAGAGTGAATACATTTAAGGTTGTCAAATCAGGTCTCTCATGCGTTTTTTGTTGTTGTTTTTGTTTTTGGTAGTAGGCTTTGAACCCAGGGGCAATTCACCAACGAGCTACATCCCCAGCAAACGGTTTATTTTTTTATTTTGAGGTGGGTTATCATTAAGTTGCTTAGGATTTCATTAAGTTGATGATGCTGGCTGCCAACTTGCAATCTTCCTTGCCTCAGTCTCCCCAGTTCCTGGGATTATAGGCATGTGCCAACACAATCAACTAAGTCTGGTCTGTTTAGAACTCTTCAGTGGCTTCCCATCCCATGGAGAATAAACCTCAAAATGCATATATATTTCAGCATCCATGAAAATTCTCATCCTGTTTCCCACATCAACCATGTCTTCTGCTACAGACCTGCTATCTAACCATCCCAGTAACTAAGGCCCTCTGGAACCCTGGGGCAAATCAATCACCTGTCCTTCACATATGCTCTTCCCTCTGTCCAGACAACTGCCTGCTGACTCCCATAAATGCATAGCACATTTTTTTCATGGCTGTCAGATACTATTAATATTGAGAATTTTTCTATCTTATCTCAAATGACAATGCCCCACCTCTGCTTGCCACAGTCTGTTTCTATTTCTCATTCTTTGTTACTTCTTATTGCTCAGAATAATTTAACATTTTGTTTTCTGTATTTGGTCTTTTTATGACCAGTTTCTTATATGGAATGGCAGGCGTTTTAGTTTGTTTTATTCACTGCTCTGCTCCAGCTTCTCTGCACACTTATGGGCACGTTGTTGAAATTCAAGTTAAACAGGCTGACAAAAGCCTGGTTTTGTTTTGTTCTGTTTTTAACCAGGCTAAAGATTTAGCATACGTCATTGCCTGGATTGTGTGAATTATGACACAGCCCGAGGTCAAATACCTGGTGTGTGTAGAGGCAATCCTCAATTATAAGTATTTCAGAAGAAGCTCAGGTAGGTCAGAGTGGGTTTTCTCCATATTACACTCACTGTTTTACCTAGTGAGAAGGAGAATGGGATTGGACAGGCTGTAGCCTTATTGTGTCAGAGGAAGGCAGATTTTCCTCAGTCTTTTCATTTCCCCCATAAGAACCGTTCTTACACTCTAACATGGTGCATGGCCACTACTGCATTGTCACAGCAAAATGCAGACGACAGACGGATGGAAGTGTGGCAGGTGAAATGGTTTTAAATAAACTCTCTGGTGAGCCCATTTAGAGCTAGGGAATTGTAGTACACCGTCCATCAGGAGCTCAAGTGTAACTCTCCACCCATCCCTGGAGGGATGAAGAGCAGCTTCCTGACCTGTGGTCAAGGATAAGGAAGGAGGAGAGGATATTCATCCAATTTTCAGAGGTCTTGCTTTCTTCCCTTCTTACCTATGAGGTAAAGACAAACCTAACAGACCCCAGACTCCATTTCTTCTTCTCCTTCTGCCTCTTCTTCTTCTTCATTTTACAGTTTTGATTAAATGAGCTAAGAATTTAAGAGTCAGAAGACCGAACTTTGAAACTTATTGCTTAATTTTTCTTCTATATAATATCTTATTAAAAATTTTGTTGGAAATATTGGAATCAAAGGCTATAACATGTCTTCATAGAGTTAAGAATTACTGAGGAGAAACTAGAGTGAACCAGGAATCACCTTACACAAATCAGGGTAGGAATACTTCCTTGTGGTTATAAAGCACATCTGAAAGCACTCTTGTGAATTAGGCCTGAGGAGAGGCAAGGTAGACATTTCTACAGAGGAAATAAATATTGCAAATCCGCAGAAATTAGAGAGAAAATAATTATGAACCTTATGTTTTCCTATGGCCAGGTTGTGAGTTTCAGAACAGACCAAATTATTAGTATATTATACTTTTATATGTGAAACTAAATGTAGATTTTATTTTTAGTATTATCAGGACAAAGTTAAGAAGCACTCAATAGCTAATCTCTTCTTTTAAATTACAGGTATTTTTATTTCTATTAAAGTCCCAGGTTTATACAATACTGGAAGAAGGCATTTCCAGCCATCACTTCTTTCTCCTGACAAATGTTAGAATATCTGCAATACAATTCAACCACAGTTATCCAGGCTCCAGGTTGACCTGGAAGTTCTTCATACAGGCAATACTTTCATGATTATTCTTGGAGAAATCAAGGAATATATTCCTGCTGGAGAATCTCCAGGTAGCATGATTTGATACAGATTTTAGTGCCCTACCTCAAGAGCGTGTTATATTCTTTTGCAATGCCTTGATTTGCTGTGTATGTGACACATTCCAATAATGGATATGAAGAACACAAATGTCACACCAGTCAAATAACCATGATGGTAGGGTACATGAAAAACAATAATAAAAAAGGATTCTTTAATAGCTTTTGATGCTATTGTCCATGGAGGCAAAACCCTTTTCTAAAAAGTTTTTTTTTTTTTGGGGGGGGTGTTTCTTTAAAAAGGGCAGTTGCAAAATACAGAGATTTCCACAATAGTTACCTGTTTTTTCTTGAAGTGGAAAAATGAGTGGAATCCACAGTTCAAAAACAGTAGATGGACAAATCAGGAACATCTCCCAAGTTATTTTCAGGAAACAAAACACCAAAGTGCAAAGGTAAACTTTCCAATCAAGGAATTCTTCTAACAACTGGACGTCAGCTTGTCTTGTGGATGACCATGCCCTCCCCTTTGTGGAAAAATGTAACTTATTACTGCAAACCAAATATTCCACTACCATAAACACCTTAGAACATAGTTTTCAATGACATTTGTCTACCTGCAAAGCTCAGGGATGTAAAGAGGTAACATCCACAAAAATAAACACAAAAACCTGACCATAGAACAACTCAAATAAGGACAAAGATTTTCCAGAACTGCCAGAACTGGAACACCTAGACTATGAGGCATCAACTCTTCATCCAATACCAGTCTGTGTTGATAAATGGGGTAACCAGTCATTTAGCCTCTATGGCTGACCCCATTCCTCTGGCACATGAAGCTAGCAACTGCTATAATAACTACTACCAATACACTGGCCTTTTAAGATTTGTTTTAGTCAGCTGTTTTGCTGCTGTGACTAAAAGGATTCAACCAGCACAATTGTGGAGGAGGAAAAGTTTATTTGAGGGTTCACATTTTCAGAGATCTTAGTCCATAGAAAGCCAGCTCCATTCCTTGGGGCTCCATTTAAGGCAGAACATTATGGCAGAAGAGTGTGGCAGAGGGAAACAGCTCACATAATGATCAGAAAGAAGAGAGAGAGAGAGACTCTACTCTCTAGATACAAAATATGTACCACATAGCCCATAGTCCCAATGAGCCACTTTCTCCACCCACACCCAACTGCCACCAGTTACCACTCAGTGACTCCCATCAGGGATTAATTCACTGATTAGGTTAAGGCTATGACCAAATCATTTCTCCTCCAAACCATCTTGCATTGTCTCCCACATGAGTTTTTGGGGGACACCTTGCATCCAAACCATAACAAGATCTGTCTACCACATAAGGCTGAAACCACTAAACCGACTTTTTCCACTAAGGCTAAGAATACTGCATCTATGCAGGGCTAGAAGCTTCCCACATGCTCATGCCCACGTAGCAAGCTCTTGGGAGTCAACTTTGGTGCCAATCCTGCACCGATGGTTTGCCACTGTATCTTCCATGTGCATTCTTTCAAAATCTTCCTAGCATGCTAAACTCAACACAGTCACACCTGGTTCTCCTTACCCAGTAGTACTCTTTGTGTGCAGATAAACAAGAGACCAAAACCACAGGACAAGCATAGGTGGAGGGGGGGATACAGGGTAGGGAATACTTTAAAAACTCAGATGCGCAGATTTTACCAAATACCTTGAGGATCTTCTTCCTAGATCTGCAGCAGAAGGCTACTTGCCAGCAACTTTAGGGCCCTTCACCCATCACCCCCACTCTTGGACCCCCAAAGCACAGCTGGTGGCTTTTGCTTTTGAACCCACGGTCCTAGAAATGGGTACAGGAAGTCCATAAACATAGCCTGGCTAAAAACAGATGATGCAACAAACCTACACCAACTGTCAGTTAAATTCATCTTAAAACAAAACTAAATTTAAGATTTTGTTTTGTTTCTTTTTTGAAACAGAGAAAACGGGCACTCCATGGGGAAAGGGAAGGGGGAGCAGAAGGCCCTGGGTTAGTGACCCAACAGCATCCGGAGTGGAGAGACCTGCCTAGGACAGCAACATGCACTGCCACATGGCACAGGGGACAGCTACTGCAGAGGCTCACAGACCAGATTCCCTGTCACACAAAGCTGCTATAGGTTCAAGTCATAAAAACCTTATAGGTCATCATAAAGCAAGTTCCACTCATCCTCAGACTCCGTCAGCAACCTGCAGCCAAAGCATAAGCAACACCTTGCCCAGCTCCAAGGTGACAACCTCCTCTTCATCTTATCAAAGGGGTTGCTGTTCTCTTCTTTCTCAATCTGAAGTGGCTCCTTTGCTGGGCCTGATACCTGCTTGATGTTCCCACTTTCTGTCTCTGTGGCTCCTCTCTGCTGACATCAGGGTACACATGCTTGTGAAAACAGTTCCCTCCAAATGGGCAGCTTCCACATCCTTCCTCAAAATACCTGCACCTTGCTGCTCATTACCTCCTTGCATTTCTGAATGAGTTTCTGCTTCTGTTCTTTCTCATCCACCTATTACTCACATGGAATGACAAAGTTAGATGTGATCCAGCATTCTGGACAGGACTTCATGATCTTGCTCTCGAATTGCTTAGCACTCCTTCACTTATGAAAACACTTGAGACAGTAGGTGTGACTGCAGTTGGAGAAGATCCCAAAGCAGTGCTGATAGACCACCTCCATGCAGATCCCACACAGCACATCCTTACCTCACCGCACAGCCAAAGACAACTCCACATCCTTCTCATGGGCCTCAATGCAAGATTTGATGTGCTGTGACTTCTGGGTGGAGGACCTGCAGCCCACACATATCACAGGAGTCTCTGGGACAATACACACAGTTCTCCCATAGTTGCCCTCTCCCACTGCTGCATAGGGGCAGCATAGGAGCAAAGCTGCTTCTTAGTTCCTCTGCAGTTTGCTCTGATTACTCCTTTGTCACTGAGCCCTGCAGGGGTGCTTATATGCAGAAAGAGGCAGTGTGATTAGAATAGGGTTGCCCAGGAACAAACTCAACGACATTCACCCAGTCCTCAGGACCTGCTTCTACCCTTGTATAGTTTGAATTTTTTGACTCAGCTTCTCCTTTATTCATTTCAATAAGCAGTCCAACCATGGTTGAAAGACTTGAGAAAGGGATGGTTTTGCAGTTTTTGAAGTCTGTCTTGTAGGTTTTGAAGCCCATTTCAACGGCTTGTTATGTTCATATCTGCAGTAGTCTTCTTGAATATAGCATCCCCATTGAAAATACCTGTATGCCATATGAACACCAAGGGGTGATGTGAGTACTGACAATTATATCCTTCTTTACAAATCCCATGCAGAGAATAATTGCAGGTGACCTGTTTATGCCAGCTGCCTTCACTGCCATTACTGCCCCCCACCATACCTCATTGGGGAGGATGGGGCAAAAACTGTGGGAATGGGGATGGGGAGGCTACTACCACTTCCCTGGCTGCTGCTCCTGCTCCTGATATTGTAGCTATTGTTGCAAGCAAAAACCTTTTTATGAAATAGCATATGGCAAGTCATTTATAAAGCAAAAATCTAAATATATTTTTTAAATATGCAAGTATTTTCAATATTTTTATCAATCAACCTTACAATGATTGTTTTTATACATATTTACTCAGTGCTACCAATGTATTGGGAGAGAAATGTCCAAGTGACACAACAAACTCTGCCCTCATGGAACATGAAGACTAGTAATGGAGACAGAAAACAGGTACATGAAGAGGTAAAGAGATGACTTCAAAATTTAAGTCTAAAGGGGGAAAAGAGGTTTTCTTAAAAGTATTTTAACAGAAAATTCTAAATACAATATGTATATACTCCTCCTTCCTAGACATGGAATGTAGTAATTTATTTCCCTTTGAATACAGTGTAGACTTAGGGATTTATTTCCATAAAGTATGTGGAAATAAAAAGCAGTAACATTATAGTGGAGAAAGCTGGTAGCCATCTTAACCAAGAGATATCAAGGCTAAGGTCACCAGAGATGAGTCCTGCTGATCTGGCTTTCAGAACGTTGTGTGACAAGAGTGCTGCACTGTGTGATGTTCTTTCCCCAGGTAAATAACCACAGTCAAATTATGAGGAAACATTAGATAAATGCATATTTGAGAAATATTCTGGAGGCAGGTTTGACAAAACTTGGAGACGGGCTATATGTAGTAGGCAGAGGGATATGAGTGACAAAGTCTAGCTCATTGGTTTCCACATTTAAGCAACTGGTTTTTGCTGGTTTTCTTATTGCTATAGATAAAATTAGTTTGAACTGTTTTGGTTTGGAAATTTATAGTTGAAATACTCATATTGCATGCAGGATCATGAAGCACCATAAAGAAAATCAATTTACTATGCCAGGTGGTAGCTGTTAGAAGTATTGGAATACATAACACCTCAGGAAGGAATGAAAGGTGCATTTGGGTACAGGTAGAGAAGAACCATAAGCAAAGGAGATGGGGAAGGAAATGTGGAGAAGTGAAAGAGAATCAGAAAAGAAGGAAACAAAGAAAGCAGAGGCTTCTGGGAACAACAGAATTAGGGAAGATGTTGAACCCAGATAAGAAATGGAGTAAGAACAATGATTCTCCCGGGCTGGCAGGGTGCAGGCAAGATGGCATTCACCAGGGCAGTTTCAGGGAGTGATGTGAGAAGAAGCACCCTGACATGAAAGGGAGGCGAAAAGGTGGATACGGGACCCAATGACAACACTAAGGATAAAATAGAGGCTTGAGATGGGGCTGGGTGGGGATGAGCTCTTACTGTGGTGGTGGCTTTTTTTTTTTTTTTTTTTTTTTAACCTTGTTTCTGTTTATGAGAAGCACAGGGCATGCTTACAGTTGATGAACATAACCCAGTGAGAAGACGATATTCCTATACATCTCACCAGGATCAGGTACCACAAGTTCAAATGCATTTTGTTGGGGTATATATTATGATTCCCCTTAATGACAAGAGAAATACTCATAGGAATTGGTTACAGTGACAAAGAAACTAATTTTTAAATTAGTTTTCAGAAAAAAATGCCTGTTTTTAGTATTTATGGTCTAGTGACAAAGTCTAGCTCATTGGTTTCCACATTAAGCAACTGGTTTTTGCTGGTTTTACTATTGCTATAGATAAAATTAGTTTGAACTGTTTTGGTTTGGAAATTGTAATGATATGTAGTCATCATTTTGTTTTGTATTATTTTTAGTTTTGCATTTGCTGCCATGAAACTGTAATTTGGTAATTTATCATGCATGTTAATTTTCTTGATAGTTTTATGTTTTTTTTATTTTATTGGACTTTTATGTCTATTACCACTTTATTAAATTTTTGATATACATATTTCTTGTTAAAACTACCCTAATATAGCTGAAAAGAGTGAGGATATAAATAAGTAGTTCGAACTCATAGAAACTCTTTTAATCATGAAGTCATTTAAATACCCCTGATTCATATCCATTATGATTAATCACTTGCAATTTACAATTGAATATGAAATAATTATAAATTATTTCAAAGAACAGAAAAATCTTAATGGTGCAATTAATTTACAGTATTTGTTTTTCTTAAAGATTCCACTTGGGAAAGGGATGAGCTCCTGATGGCATAGCAGTTTCTCACCATGTCAGGGAATTTTAATGACTTATTAACTGCTAACTTTTTATACCAGTCAGGAAAAATATGCTATACTTATACAATTAAGAAAAAATACATTAATCAAATTTAATTATGTTTTCACTTATTTGATATATGATTATAGAATACTATGGTTGTTTTTGATTTGGAAAGGGCTGGCATTAGTTGAGAAAATATATTTCTTCCCTATGCAAAATTAATGTGTACCTCGTAATGGAAAATTTCAAAGTTATTATTGTTCTTGTGAAAATAAATAAGATAATGTACTAAAAATACCATTAGCTGACATCTAGTAACTACTTACTGTGTATCAGGAGGCAGGCTAGGTGATGAATGAGGGGTTTTATCTAATCTAATCCTCACAACAACTCTATCAAGCTAGTGCTATTCTTATTTCTGTATAATCAGTGAGAAAACTGAGAAAATAATTATTCTGTTCAGATTTACATAGCTAATGCATTCTGAAAGTAAACTTGAAATTTGGCAGCCTAAGGGAATACAAAAGTAAGTTTTCTATGAACTGAAAATATGTGGCCTGCCCTTTGTTCTTTATCTCTATTGATCCTGCCCTAAATGAGATTGTTTCATCATTAACATCTGGTCTCTGGCTTCAACATTTAAACCAGTCATCTTGGTTTAAATCTCTACTTCATCGTACATCCAAGGTGACAGAAACCAAGCCATCTTTATCATACACACTGCTGAAATTTAACCCTCAGGTAGTTCCCAGTTACTCTAGTTGACATCGTACCTACTTGCTGTGGTAGGTCATGCCCTTCACCGTGTTCCTGACCCCCTTTGCAGTCTGAAGTCCTGCTGTGTAAATCCTGAAAAAGAGACATTTACATACTAACAAACAATTTGATCTCCATCCCAATTGTCTTTTCAAATTAATTGCACCTGTTAGACTACTTATGCTTTCAGACCTGTTTTGAACTTGAACGTAAACTCTCATGAGCCATCCCAGATCTCCTCTGGAAGTGTTTGTGTCTTCTTCCTCAACATCCCAATGGACCTTATTCATGTCAATGTTTTAGCTTTTCTAAAGTTGTAAGATCAAGATTAATAAAATGGTTTGTTCTCATCTCCCCATCATCAGGACATGGATTCTGTTTTATCTCTATTTATAGTACCAAAGCT
>JAJEJO010003372.1:29151-79734 GCA_020662805.1 Glaucomys volans | reverse complement strand
ATCAAAGGTCAAACCGGATTTCAAGAGTGACCAGGTTAGAACAGGGTATTAGAGAATAAGCTCCAGTTAACAGGTTAAATAAAGTGCAGAACACAGAAGGTGAGTAATGATTCATTTTAGTTGGTGGGAAGGATAAATGAAAGATATAATACAGGAAGAACACTTCTATCTCTATTATCATACTGTGAAATTCTCTGCGGCAGACAAATGTCTTTGTTCACCTCGGTAGTAATAAACCCAGAGGATAATTGATATTCAACAATTGTCAATTGACTAAAAGAATGACAGCTTCATGAATAAATTAAAAAGTAGACTTTAGATCTGTCTGTAGAATCCACTGGTTTTCACTTGAGTGACCTAGAGGAGGTACTTTCTCTTCTCAGAGTCTCATCCTCTGTGTATAATGGCGGTCAATCTGCAATATGTATAATCAGAAAAATGAGAGGTTATACTCCATTTATGTATGATCTATCAGAAAGTATAAATGCATTCTACTGTCATGTACAACTATTTAGATCAAATAAAATTTAAAAAATTGAAAGAAAAAAAGAACAAGCATCTGCCATTTTCTAAGGCAGACTCACAGATCGCTCCAGTGAGCGAAGGCAAAGGTAAGACATTTTCAGACATTAAAAGGCAGAAGAAGTTTCCTTTCACATACCTTTCAGAAAGAAGCAATGTGGATACCCTCCATAACAACTGTAGGGAAATATCAGATTGCAGTATCCTAAATATCCATCTGCAAGGAAAGATCAAGCAGGAATGTTCAACATAAACTGTTAACTGTAGAAAAAAAAACATGCCATAATGTAAAATTAAACTAACCTCAATATTTAAGCATTCTTTCTAGAATGTAAAGCAACATAAAAATTCATATCTATGTCTATTTCTGAATGTACATCTGCATCTACATTTTCTAATTTTATAATTTTCTACTTGCCTACAAAAATTCTTATTTTGTCTCACTTTTAAAAAGCTTAGTTTTTGTGCTATCATAAGATCAGAAGTAATTAAAGTGATAGTTCATGTATTATGGGCACGTGAGACATGTGAAAGTTATTATTCATGGGATCAAGCCAATTAAACCAAGAAAAAACAGAGGGGAGAATTCTTTATCAGCCTCAAAACCCAAAGGGAGGCAGAAACTGGTGAATGCCCAGTTACATGAAACCCAACATAGCATTAAAATGAATTTATTTGTTCAATACTTTTGACAGATTCCTAGGTTCACTAGAGTTGAAGAAAGAAGGTTCTAATTGCCACCTTTACTTAGAAGGTCAGAAATCATGCAATCCAAATGATTAACCTTAGCATTTGTGTGAAATATTTTGGGGCGTAAATCTCTCAAAGTATACTCAGTGATCTACCTGCCAGGGAATCACTTGCACTGACAGTTAAAATATAGACAATTAAACATACTGTGACAGAATTCATGACATAAGCCCCTAGGAATCTGCATAAAGTTCCCAGTGATTCTTAGGTGCACAGAAGTTAAAGAACAATAACCCTAGACCTTCTATCAGTTAAAATTTATGACGCTTTCAATTTGTTTTGATTTTCTCTTGTAGATGTTGAAATCATAATAATCACATTTAAGCTACAATTTCCTGCATTTTGAAATCTCTTTGATGTCTTCTTGTCTTTCCATTTTTCATCAAATAACTTGTTTCAGTTAGGTTGATCTAACAGAGAGCTCTTCAGGCTTCCGAATGTGGAAAGCTGAATTCTTCATCATAACACCTGGGTACTATTTAAAAAAAAAAAAAAAATTCTGACAGCAAAACAATATCACAGAAGTTCAACTATTTAGTTTAGTCTTGATTACAGAGAATTGCAGATTCCACGGATGCAATACTGTTCCTAGCCTTTATTTAGGAAATATGCACATACTTGCTTAAACATTATGCTCAACACCAATGTCCTCATAGGACAGTGCATACCAAAAGAGGGAATATTTGATAGTGAGGTAAAGGAAGTAACCAGAGTAGGAAAAACTCCTCTTTCCTCTGGGAAAAAAGTCTGGACTGCCATTCTATAGAACTTTGCAAATTTTAGAGAGTTTTGAAAATCCCCTAACAAAATCCATATCATGCAATTCTAATGCAGTGTAGTGTGGATGCCACATTGAAAGGGAGAGAAAAAGAGAGTCGCTTCTCCAGGTGGCAGGCATGTGCCATATCAGTATAGGCTTCTGCAGTGCATTCTGTAAAATGGACCTTCTTCACTCCAATTTAGTAGCAAATAGAAATAAAAAAAAAATAATAATAATAATAAAAAATCATACCAAAAAAATGATTGTTCCAGATGGAAATTGCAATTTTAAGCACATTTTGAGTCAAAGGCAAAATGTAAAAGGTAATAGAAGAATTTCTCAGAAAAAAAACCAATTTTTTTTAGACATAAACACATTCTTGGCATTACATCTAATTTCTCAGAAGAAATTTCGCAAAATGAAAACACTAATACCAAGTAAGAATTTAAAAAATAAAAACTCAACATACAATTCAAATAATCTTTAAAACAAAAAGATTAACAAAGTGAACTAAGAGAAATCAAAAGAAGATTGAGATAAAAATGGAAATTTAAAAATTAGAAAATTTGGGAAGAAAAATTTAAAACTAATAAAAACCTGCCTTTGATCAGTATTATAGAGAAATTAGTATAATAGAAAAACTGCAAATAAGACTAACTTAAACGATAGAGATTATCAAGTTACAAAAGTACAAAGGAGAAACAATTATCAAAATAAACACAGGCCCAGTGGCACAGGCCTGTAATCCCAGTGGCTAGGGAGGCTGAGGCAGGAGGATCCCAAGTTCAAAGCCAGCCTCAGCAAAAGCAAGGTGCTAAGCAACTCTGTGAGACCCTGTCTCTAAATAAAATACAAAATAGATCAAGGTGTAACAGTGGTCCACTTTACCTTTTGAATATAGCTCTGAGGCTTATTTTTTTGTTTTTTTTGTGGTGCTGGGGATTGAACCCAGGGACTTGTGCATGCAACTGAACTATATCCCCAGCCCCTGAGGCTTATTTTTAAAAAGGAAAGTTTTCCTTTTTTCCCTTCTCCCTCTCTTCCTCCCTAACCTGGGGGCAGGGAACAAGATTACCCAGAGCTATCTTTTCTCCACAGGAAGGAGATATCTGCCAGAGGATCTAGGATGTGAATATGTCCCAAATTAACAAATGAATGCTAACACACCACCAGGGGCCCTGGGACCCTCTGTCAGGGCACACCTGAAAAGTAGCTTTTAAATAGCTCCTTTAAAATCAGCCTGTTGCTGCTGATGGGGAGAATCACAGGCCTTGGACAGGAGTCCCCTGTGTTTCTCCTTTGCTAGCAAAACAATAAACTTCTTTTTTTTTTTTTTTCCTTTTTCTCAGAACTGTGTCCTCCTTATTGAACTGGCATTGGGAACAGGGGATGTTGCTCAGTGGTTGAATGCCCCCGAGTTCAATCCCTGGTATTCCCCATCCCTGCCCAAAACAAACAAACAAAAAACACAGACTACCTTGCTTACATCAAAGCAAATAATTTAAGTCCAGGAGAGTCACATAATTTGGAGGGCTGGGGAACTGACTGTAATAGGCATAAGATATGTGAAGAACCCATAGTCCTTAAAGAAAATAAAAGGGAATGTTGAAATGCACAGTAATGGTGAGGGCCAGGAATTTACACTGGAACATTCTCCCCGAGTATGAAAGCTATGATAATTCAGGTGGTCCTCAACTATACTGAGATACCACTGCTCATCTAAAAGAAGGGAAAATGCAAACATTTGAGAATATTTGTGAAACTCTGACCCAACTCTCTTAAATGCTGCAGATTAAACCAGTGGAAAAAGCAATCTGCAAACTGTGTAGATTATTATTTTCCCATTAAAATGAGGAGAATAAATAAATGTAATCATATTTGTTGAATTAAAAAGAATAAGACAGTGGAAGACTTAGTGAACATCTCCTAGAAATGTTCACCTACAGGACAATGGATGCACCCAAATACACAGGATAGGGATGGGAGGCAGAGTTGAATTGTGTCAAAGGAAGATGTATTCAAACCCCAATTCCACTGGGCACAGTGGTGCATACCTCCAGAGACTTGGGAGGCTGGGGCAGGAGAATCACAAGTTCAAATCAGCCTCAGCAACTTAAGACTTTAAGCAACTTAGTGAGACCCTGTCTCAAAATAAAAAAATAAAAAGGGTTGGGAATGTGGTTCATTGGTTAAGCACCTCAGAGTTCAATCCCTAGTACCAAAAACAAATAAACAAACAAGCAAAACTACCTTACATCAGTACTACAGAACACGACCTTATTTGGAAGCAACTCTTTACCAACATTTACTCACAGACCCCCTGAAAAGGAAGATGATGTGTAGAGACTCAAAGAGATCTCCACAGAAGAATGTTTGGAATGAAACTTACACGAGCAAAGGAAAGCCACTGCAAGCAGATTCTCAGAACTTGAGAAGAGGCAAGGAAGCCTTATTCGCAGGTTTTGTAACAGTGGACCACTTCTTCCTTTGAATATAGCCCTTACTATTCTGCCACTGCTGCTTAACCACTTATCTTTAAATGGACATGTTTTCTACACTTCTCCCTCTACCAAATTAACAAGTGAGTCACAGTCCCCACAGGGAATACCTGGAATGTAGTCTTTGAATGGCTTCTTAAGAACTCCACAGCTTCTGGGACAGGAGTCCCCTGTGCTTCTCCTTTGCTAGCTAGCAGAGCAATTAAACTTCTTTTTCTCTTTTCTCAAAACTATATTCTCATTAATTGTGACAGGCTGACAGATTTGGCTCCATGGAAATGTTATAGGCCAGGCTCTATGGGCAATGACTAAACAGACTCCATTTTGCTCTGAGACTCCATGTTACGCAGGAAATGCTTCTCCCATGGGAACATCCCACCTCTGTACCCATCATCAGTTACTTAGCATGACATGTTTGGCAACACAAAATGACGAAATGGCATTGTATAATGAATAATGAAAAAATATTCTCTTTTTGATTCTTATTTTCCTAAACAATATACCATGTTAATGGTGATGTCAACAGTGATTGTTTAGATGTTACTAACTATGCTTTAGTTTGTACCTAAGTAACGTCATTTTGATCCATGTCCCCCTCTGCTAATGATTTCAGATCTCATGATGTTTGCAATTTTGAATCATAGCAACAGACACTTACGATTGGTGTACTGATTTATGGTATAATAACCCCTGCAACCCTATGGTTGGGGTTGTTCTCCCAATAGCCATTTTTAGGACATTGTGTGAGACAGTCAGCCAGCCAGCTTAATAAAGACTCAAATTTGGACTTCTCAGTGGTGATTGTTGTGCCCAGATGGTGAATCCCCAAAGACCACCAGGGAGCAGTCTCCGATGCAAAAGCAAGGGGGCCTTTATTGCAAGCTCTCGAGCTTGAACTCTCAGCATTCACTGGCGCAGCAGGTACTGGCTGAGAGCCCTGAGTCTCCATTCATCGGGACTTTTATGAGCTCCACAGTAGAGCGGGAAATTTGAACAAAGCAAGGTACACGATTGGCTGATCTTTCAACATACATGGTTTGGCGTGCTTCCATTGGCTTAGGGTACCCAGGTCTTAACATATTTGACACATGTGGTTTGGAACGTTAGACAATTGGCTTGTCAGCTCCTGATTGGTTCGTTGCCAAAGGCCAGTCCTAATCTTGATCTTTGTGGTATGCTCTTGTTCTAGTGGCCTTCCTGGAATCAGCTATCTGAGTTCCAGGAAATAGAAATCGAGTCCTGGAATCTTTTATGCCCTAAATCCAGCCTGTCATGGCCGAGGTTCGGCTCCCTTTTCAGTGATCAGTCTGTTCTTAAATTGTGTCCCATTACCATTACTGGATTGGAATTGGGGACACGGACCAAGCTTTCATTAACAAATTGGTCACCCAGATGGGACTTGAGAGCAGCCCCTCCTTCCAGCTTTCTTGGGTAGGCCTGGCACTCCAGACAACCCCATTTCCATGCTGAGGATGCAAGTTGGCTGGCAAACTTGTTACCTCCATTGTGCAAGGATAGCAGGACACCAGAAGAAAGAAATCCTTTCAACCCAGTGCTCGCTTCTCCAACACTGCTTTTCAGCCTGGTCCCAGGCTGCTGTGGGTCAGGGACACTAGTTCTGGGCTGAGTGCGGGGGAAAAAAATCCCAGGAAAGCTGTCTGGGCTACAGAGAAATGGGCAAAAGAACCTGACTTCTGCCTGTGCATCCTTCCAGCCTCTTTTGCCCATGGGAATAAAACTGGAGTTTAAGAACAGAATTCATTTAACCAGTTCTGCCGGCAAGTGAGGTCTGTGTGGGTTGTAGGCCTCACTGATTTCTTTCTGGGTTCCTGTCTTATGGGTTCAAAGAATAAAATCCACAGATGGTGATCAAGGGCATAAATGTTTGAATGAGAGGAGAAAAGATGGAGTTTCAGTGATTCCAGGGGAACCTGACAGAAGGTTCTTCCATTTGGGTATACTAGTGTAAAAATACATCTTCTGGATAAAGGCATTGATCAGAGTCCATGTTGAACGGATATTAAAAAGGCATTGGGGCTAATGGTTGGAATCTAAGCTATAGGGTATTAGGAGAGTACCAAGGCTACTGACTGGGCCTATGACTTTCTAATTTATTATGCCCCTTTAGTCCTTGAGTCTGAATTTTTCTGTGACCTCCATTTGGGTCTGTAAGCACAAAGGAAAGGGAAGCAGACTTCCACGGATTCAGAGAAGCCTTTATTCCTTCACAGACTGGAGGTTGGAACCCACTTTTCTGGATGGGGAAAGTGGCCCTCAGTTACAGAGGAGATCTTGGTTTTATAGGGTATAATGATATAATCACTCACTGGAAGCCCTATTAGTGCAGTTTTGACCATCAGGGGCTAGTTGAACAGGTTAAAACTTTAACTTAGGAGGGTGGCTGTAAAAAGGTTGAAACTCATTGTTCTTACTCTGCATCCATTGTTTCCCAGAGTTTCAACCTTTGCTGTGCCTCCATTTAGGGCTAATTTGTGATGGGGGAAGATGTAAGTTTAGAGCCCTTGTTCTTAGGAAAGGATGCACTGGGAGAGGTTTAATGTTTGGCCAACTTCCCCTCCCTCCTCCTGAGCCACATGGTCCCTCTGTTTTTCCTGGGGAGCTGACTTTTAGGAATATTATTTTCCATAACCCTTCAGGGTCCACCACACTTCCACTTTCCCCAATGCTCTGGATCAAAGGAGTTGCCTAGAATGTTTAACTTCACAGGGTTGCCTTTATATTTGAAGGAAAGAAAAGAAAAAAACTTAATTGGGGCCTATTACATTGACTTCCTGACAATTAACTATCCTATATTATTCAGGGGCCTATGCTGCCAGTCACAAAGGACATGACTTCCAGCACTGTTAGATTATAATCTGGGGACAAAAATCATCTCCCCTTTTTAGATCTGACAGGATGACTCATTGGCCAGGGGATACTTCTGGGTACAGCCCTGCCTGTTGCCCATAGAGTTAAAATACAAGGGCTTCCTGGAGTCCCTTTGTATGCAGATGCCTATGTCTTGGCCCTGCTGATTTCTGCAGTGAGAGGTCCCTAACAGTCTCTGTATGGTCGATGAGAACTTTATTGGACGGAGTGCCCTAGATCAAAAAATTTTTTAAAAAAGTCTCTGGGTACGATGTGCAATTAATTAACAGTGGTGAATTTGCTTAATGTTGGTGACATTGTGATAACAAGGGAGACAAGTCAAGCTCAACAATGTCTGTGCTCCAACCCCCTGAATCCAAACTGGGAAGAAAAAAGTCTGATCTATCACCAGTAAATATTGATGAAAAAAATCATAATTTTATAGTTTATAAGTCATGTGCAACACTATGACAAAAGAGCTAGTCATATATGTACACTGAAAAAGTCAACTCTGACATATTGCTTTCATATTCTCATGTAAGCATAAATTTATATTATAATATAAAAATACACATTCAAAATTTCTGAGGAAAATCTCTTCAGTGATTTTTATAGACAGGTATTTTGACTGAATTTGAACTGAACATTTTATTTAAAAATCTGATATTGAATGAGAAGAGTCAATGAGGTATATCTCTTTTCTTTTTAATAGAAGTAAGAGAATAAGGCTTATTTTCAGAGAAGAATAATGTTGATAATACATATGCTCAAGGTGTATGCATTACCAACATTATTCTCCAAAATTTTTTGACCATGAAGAAAATATCATCATTATTATGATAAGATACATATCTCTATATAAACATCTATCTCTCTCTACCTATCCATCTATCTATATACACGTGTATGTATATGCATATATATGTATTTATAATTTTTTGGAGGGGGAGCTAGAGTCAACTTGCAAGTTCCATGTTCTGTTGGAATTTTCATGGAAGGATAGAATTCCCATTTTCCAAATGAAACCCCCACCCAGACATACACTCATCCTTAATTCCAGGCCTTTTTTCCCCCTGAGAATTTTTGGTAAAATACAAAAAGACAGCTGCTGCTAAAATAGAAATGCACTAGAATAAAAACACAAATCTTCACCTTTGGCCCCTGTGCTTGCCTCCAGAAGGCCGGATCACTGTCTGAGTATCCCTTCTTGACCCTGGAAAAGTCTCAAATGAGGATTCCAGTGATGGACAGCATTCAAATATATGTGAGCCAAGGACCTTGGGCTGGAAACTCTCCTGATAAAACCCAAAGGAGGCATGTGCTGATTACCCATGGTGGTTCTGAACAAGGTGCATCCCTTCTGAGCAGCAAAGTGAAGGAAATAGTACTTGGAAGAGGAAGGCAGAGATGGATAGATAAGAAACAAATATTACCTAAGTCACAACAAAATTCACACTCTTCACAGTGAATTTCTCCACATGTTAAAGAAAGTTCTAAGACATCTATTCAAAGGAGTGGAGTTTTCTTAACAAAATCTTATTTTAAGTTACAAGGCATCCTGGAGTGTTGTCACATTTTCTAATGCTCTAATAGTAAAAAAAGAAAAAAAGAAGAAGAAAACAAAACACACATACACACAAATAACTCATCTAAATGACAAGTGGAAGTAAGAGAAATCACAGGCATACACAGAATGAAACATTTTAGAGGGGTAGGTTATTTATAATATTTTATTATTGAACTTTTAATATTTCTATTTAAGAAGAAATGTGTGAAAGTTTGTTCTGTTTTCATGGTTTGTTCTGGGTTCCAGCTTGCTCTTCTATTCCCGAGTTGTAGATAAGAGAGAAGACTACTGCCTGAGAAAAGGAGCACATGCTTAGGGAAATGAACAAGGCACGCAGATTCTGGGTTATGTTGAATCAAGAGGTGAAGAATGCCTAACCTCCCACTTTTCTGCTAAGAGTTCAACACAGTTTTTTGAGCCTGGTCTGGACATGTAGTGGTATATGAAGGCAATTGATGAAGCAGGTCAGACTGCATATGTGATTTGCAGAGGGTTGGAGATGGGGATGTGGGGGGTCAGTGGAAAATATGGGGAACAGTCTTTGAAGCACACTCTACTTTTCTAAGGATCACCTTGGAAATCAGAGGCCTCTTTCTAAGTAATATATGTCAGAGATGACTAAGTTCAGAGTCCACACAGTTCCAAACGACTTGCCTCTATCTGTGTCCCATTCATTCATTCATTCATTCATCCATTTCCCTATGACTTTCTACACCCACACTTTCATTTCTTGTTCTATTTTTTCATGGTGTGGTTTTGCAGTTTGGCATTTGCCCTCTTTCTTATGCTTTTATTCATGTCCTCAGTTCCTGTACTGTCCAACTCACCCCAAAATTCACATTTCTCCTGGTCATTATCATTGTGGTTTCCTTATTTTTAGCTTTGTGTTTTCAGAGTTCTCCATCACCCCCTATCTCAGTGTTTGATCTCAGATTGGAGGAAACCAGGAGGCACCACATCTGCTTCAAGAGTGGGCTGTGGTTTGTTCATGAGGTGATAAAAGAGCCTGAGGAATTAGGTGAACCTTGGCTGAACCTGTCATGATTCTGCTTTGTTTCAGGATGCTGTTCACATATGATGTAACTGAGGAAGACAAAGTCCTTTAGTGAAATGGTTATTGAAAGCAACAATAACCAAAATGAAGACAGATCTGGACGCATCAGCAAGGCTTTATTAAGCAGAAGAATGGCACATTTTCTGGAAAGAAAATGGCAACTGGTTACAAGAGGGGTCTGATTTTTATAGGGTTTAAGTGAAATTTGAATCATAACAGAATGTATTGGATGGGCAGTCAAGGCCAACAGTCTTGCAAGTTCAAAGCCCAAGTCAGGGAGGCTTTGAAACAAGTAATACAAGTTCAAAGCCCATTGTTACTTGGAAACAGTGGAAGTCCAGAGCCCATTGTTTGCCCCCACCCCAACACTGTCCCTCTTTCTTCCCGGGGGCTATTGTTTTCCATATCTTTCAGTTCTGACAGCTACATTTTGAATCTATAGTTAATGGTCTTAACAAAAGCATATCAGGAAAGATGAAAATCAGTGACATCAATCCTGGCCTCCACGCAATTCTGCCTCTGAAATGAATTAACCCCAAGGACTGGTCCCAGGCTTTGATCTCCTATAGACCAGGCCTTTTCCATCCTGAATCTGTGGCCCCTCCACATTGTGAAACTTGAGCTCTGGGAATTCTATCTGAGAACTAGAAGTCTGAGCGCCACGTACAAATTTCTCTTTGTTAATAACTATAATGTGCACTTCATCTGCAACAGTATTCATAAATACAAAAAACACAATGGGTGTAGAAAAACAATGGAATGCTGTGTCTGCTAACAAAATATCTGAAATAAATACGAAAAATACTAGAGTGAAGTATCATAGGTATTCTCAGCAATAGCCATTAAGACAATGTTTGCAAATGATTTGCAAAATATGGTCTATTTTCATAAGAGAAAAAAATAAATACAATGAAATATAGAAAAGTTTTACAGCCAAGTAAAATGTGCCTAGAAAAGAATGAATGAGAGAATAAATGACTTGATAGAATTATTGCTGACATTTTATTTTTTACTTTATTTCCAAAGTGTTTTACATAAAATAAATTTTGCTTCTAAAATGAAAAAATATAACATTAAATTAGAAAGGGCATTGTACCAGGGACTTTGAGAGGCAAACTTTATTAAAAGCTGACTACCTAGACTTGCAGATGCCCTGTGGGTAACTAAAAGCAGGATAAAGCTTGGCATTTCTTTGTTTTGTATCCGTCTCCTTTATTACCTTAAACTTTGTGACACTCCTCAGCTCTGTGTGTAGACATGTTAATCATTTAAGGCATGTTCATATAAAAACCAGTAATACAAAGTTTATTAACCCTAAATTTTCCTAACCTACTTCATCCCCTTTGAAGACTGAGGCAAAATTTGCCGCATCCTGTTTAAGACCTGGCGTGGTGCCTAGAAGTCTCTAGTCCCAGCTCCCTTTCAGGATCACAGGTATGAAAGAAAAACATCCTGAGCAGCAGGTGGAAATTGCCTCCTCAGGTGACAAAGACTTCCCCAGAGCTACACCACAGAACCAATGATCAACACAGTTGACCAAGACTGCTTTATCAGGCCCACTTTCTACCCTGGTCCCAATATTTCCTCTATTTAAACCTAAAGCTGCTGTCAGAAGCCCTAAGATGGGCTGGGATGCTGGATCTCACTTTGCTTTACCAATATGGCCATATTGATTAAAGTTCCTTTTGTTTTCCACCATTACTTTTTCTGCTTCATTTTTGGAGGCATATGGCCAGAGCTGGACCTGGTTACTTGGGTCCCCTAGGGACATATTTCTGGTCTAAGATGTCAATAATAATGTGCTCAAAAGTAAAAAGAAGAATCTCCCTGAGAAAAAAAATAATTTCTGGTCTTTATCTTTTAATCTGTAAAAAGATTGCTAAAGTTAAAAGCAAAAACAAAAACATCTCTAATACTTAACACTACTGTGTTTGCCGTTCTTCCAATCTTCAGACTGACATAATTATAAGCCTATGATTCTGTTCTCTTTGATGCCTCTTTAAAAGGTATTCTATTCTTTTACATATATCTTTAATAAGATGGTTTAAAATAGGTTCTTTTTTTGAGGGGGGCATGGTACTAGGGAATAAACCTATAGGCACTTTACTACTGTATGTCATTCCAGCCTTTTTTATTATTTTTATTTTTTATTTTGAGACCAAAGGTCACCAAGTTGCTTATAGCTTCTCTAAATACTGATGCTGGCCTCAAACTTGCAATCCTCCTGTCTCAGCCTCCTAAATTGCTGGGATTACAGGCATGCACCATTGTGCCTGGCCTGTATATTTCTTAAAAAAAAATAGGAATCACCTATAATAGAAATTATGTGAATAATTATAGTACATAAGTTGTACCAATACAAAATATAGCAACTATAACATGACTTAAATACATATTTATACATCCCAGTGATCTTTGATAGAGTTAGGAAGTCAGCCCAGATCAGTACTACTGGTAGGGCTATAGGCAAATGATATTTACTTCATTTTCTTGCCATTCTCTGATGTCCTGCAAAAAACCCCTCACCTTAGCTTGTCGGGGTATTCCAGGTACCCCCGGCTCTATGTTAAGATGGCGCCTGGCGGTATGCCAGTTTTGCTGTTGCCATGGAGTAAACAGGTATTATCTTTGCGAAAGTTATTCCTACTGGTTGGTTGTAAACTGGCCACACGTGTGTCCGGTTCGTGCTTTAAGCCTTTGTCTATGCTTGCCCATGCTTGCTTCACGTGAAAGTTCTGTGATTGGTCAACTGAGGGTATAAGAGGAGGAGAGAGAGAGAAAAAGAAAGAAAAAGAAACGTGCGTGCAAAAAATAAAGAGCTGTGTACACATTCCCGGGAACGCGTCTTTGTTGCAGGCGACAAGACGACGATATTAGCTGACCTCACTGGGTGGTAGAACATTAAAAAGCAATGAGCTAAATCCATAATATTAATACAGTCCACCCAATTAATGCAGTTCATACTTGTAATTTACTCCAAGATGATGTATAGGGAGTGGTTTTTAAGGGATAAGTGGGAGGTTTCCTTCAAAATTACTAATACTCTTCTTTGTAATACTTGGCACAGATATGTTGCCCAAGGTTCCTGTCAGCATTTCATTCCAAATTTGATTGGATCATTCCCCATGCAGACTGCAGAGAAACCTCTGGACAGCCTCTTCTGAACTGGGGACTTCTTGTTGAGGAGCAGCTTAATGTGGAGAAACATAGCTAGGTGTTTCACACAGGAAGAAGGACAGGGCTCAGCTTCTTCTCCCACAAACACCAAATATATGATACTCTCTTTCCTGAGGATAAAGGGCAGGAAAACTGAGACTATCTAATCACTGAGCAGTAATGGAGACATAAAAAGCCTGCATTCTGTAGGAATGTATAGTCCTTGGCAACATCACATAATCTGTAGTTGATCTTCATATACCATGCAAATATTTAATTTGATATCCTCTTTCATTTGATGGTTTTAACATCCCTTGGTGGTCCTTGCCTAAAGAAATATTTCCTTAAGGCTGCCAAAATTCTACTATTCTACTGTTATCAATTGCTGACTTTACATTCACTAGCCTCCATTCATATAAACTGGTGCTACTAGATTTTTCAGATACAGAACTTTTTCCTCCCTTTAATTACCAACTTTTAGATTAAAGTGTTAGAATAATAGCCATCTTCAACAATAGCAAATTATTGCTTTTTGCCTTCTATTTTTAAAATAACATTACTATTTGAATAATTAATTCTGTGGGCAAAAGGTTAATAAAACCCTTCCCCCATGTGCCTGAGAATTTGACCTTCAGTTGACTTCTTAGCTTTGTTTCCCTGGAAACAGAGAAAGAGGCTAAATTACTAAGCGACATTGCTTGTAGTACAAATTACTACTCATTAGTAAGTTGCATGTGGACTGAAAAAATAATACCTGATGTGAAGTCATAGGTGGTGTGACTTAAGGCATTAACTCTGGGGACAGAAGCCTTCAGGAGACATTAGAAGGATGTCTAAAGAGCTGTTCCAAGAGATGAGGTTTCTAAAACAGGGCATTTCTCATACCCTCCTGTGGTGACCTCCCCTTCTTGCACCTGAGTTGCCTGATGTGTAGCTCTAGGACCTGGATTAAAGAGGAACATCCACTGGCAAGTTCTGCTCCCTGTCCTCTATTTGCCCACACAGACTTGTCTGTGCATGACTTGTCTTAACCTGCAGTGTCAGAATGTCCAGTTGATCCTAAGAAGATGCTTTGATAGTCATTGAAGAGCTTCCTTCGACTGTGACACAATAAGATTTCCAAGTACCACCTTTTGCTTTCCCTGTCCAGATGAGAATTGGATTTCTCAAGAAGCTGTTTCTTTAAGGTTTTTAATTTGTTCTTTTTAGTAATACACGAAAATAGAATATATTTTGATGTATTATACATACAAGGAGTATAACTTCCCATTCTTGTGGTTGTACATGATGTGGATTTTCACTGATTGTGTATTCATATAAGAACATAGGAAAGTTATGTCCCATTCATTCTACTGTCTTTCTTATTCCCATTTTCCCCTTCCCTTCTTTCCCCTTCCTCTAATCCACTGAACTTCTATTCTTCCCTCCCATTTTGTTTCAGTATATGCATTTCAGAGAGAACATTTGGCCTTTGGTTTTTGGCTTATTTCACTTAGCATGATAGTCTCCAGTTCCATCCATTTACCAACAAATGATATAATTTCATTCTTCTTTATGGCTGTGGACCATTGTGTATATATACCACATTTTCTTTATCCATTCATCTGTTGAAAGGCACCTAGGTTAGTTCCATGGTTTAGCTATTGTGAGTTGAGCTGCTATAAACATTGATGTCACTCTAATATGTTGATTTTAAGTCCTTTGGGTGTATACATGGAGTGGGATAACTGGGCCAAAAAGTGGTTCCAATCCAAGTTTTCTGAGGAATCTCCAGACTGCTTTCCAGAGTGGTTGCACCGGTTGTTTCTTTTTGGTGAAGAAATACAATCAGAAAGTAAATGATGGGCCTGTAAGAGCTTGTTACTATTTCAGGATCAGGATTTCTAGGCCTTTCCTAATAGTAAAAATATATGACTTTAAAAGCCTTGAATTCATTAAAATAATTCCACTTAAAATTTGACATTGGGAAAACTTCACATAGCCCTTCAGTATTATACTTGTAGCTCTCCTCTCTTTTACTTATAACATTGGCAGAATGACTTATTTGCTGCATTCTTCTACACTATAAAAATAATCTAAAATTAGCGATACTAATAATTCCATTGATACTAATGCTTATGGTGCAATTTCATATTCTACTATGAATAGAGTCCATTAAATTGTTGTGGACCTTGTACTATTTTCTACATTGTAGTTATCACATTTATTTGATAGAGAATTATGTTATTTTTTCCTTTTATATTCAAGTTTTGTTTTCCCTATGGGTTAATTTATGTTAAATAGTTAAAATACTTTTGTGGTTCAAAATAAAAACTATGCTAAATGTGTATACTTAAAAGTGTGACCACTCTTTCAGGAATGTATCATTTCAACCCATTTTCATAGGCAAGAGCAAATTAGGATAATTAGGCATGTTAACTCTAAAATCAGGCTGACAACTATTTGATTTCCACCTGTTCTATATCCTGGGCGATAATTTAACAGTCTGTTTTATTTTTCTGTTTGTTCAATTAGGATAGTAATGCTCGAAAACTATTGAGCACAGAAATGTGCAATATATTAATGCTGATGTTATAATGTTATATAAGTTATGTTACAAATTTATATGTTATGCGTATATCACATAGTATATGCTGCATGTAAAAACATTCAAGGAATGACAGAAAATGTAGTAAGAAAAACTCTGATTTATTGATCATGTTAATAGCCTAATTATTAAATCAATCAGAAAGTTGATGTAGTTGGTAAGGGAGTTTTGGTGCTGTAAAAGATGTTCTTGGGAAATAGATATTATCACTGGTAAAAAACTCTAAATTAAGGAGGTTCTGAGAAAAATGGACTTTCTGCATAGGGCAGTAATGGAAAATAAGGATTAAAATAGAAGATAGACACTCTTACATGCTCTTGGTGAATGGCCATGATATTTCTCTCCAGAATTACCATGTTGGTCTGCACTAGTTCAACCGAGGTCCAGCAAGATTTCTGACTGATCTGACAGCACTGGCTGCAGATACCTCTCTCTTCTGTCCCTACAAATAAGAGAATTTTCCCTGTAAGAGTGTGCTTGGCACTTCAATGCTGTGCACACTGTCAATTTCATTGCTTGGTACTTTGACCCGAAAGCATTACTTTACCCCCAAATAGATGGCTAAGATGTGTGAGAATTCCCATGACGCTTAAGAATAGGAATGAAAGGAGATAAGAAAGACCTTGATTTTAGAAATTAGAAAAGGATTTGCCATCAAGGATTGCCCTTTGTTTGTTTTCTGACCAAAGGATTAGGCCAAAGGAGAACAAAGGCCATGCAGCCTGAGGGAGGGAGACTTTTTCAGAGAAAACAAAAATGAAAGCAGAATTCTTCCAAACCCACAAGTGTTAGGGCACAATTAGAGAACCAGACACACACCTCCAGCTCAGGTTACATGTATGAGAATTACGATTGTTCATATTTATGCATTTTGGGGATTTAAGCCTACTGTGTTCTCAGAGGGGCTCACCTTGGTCACCCTGTGAAGTTACACCAATGTAAACATTCTCTGTATATTTTTAAGCTTTATTTTTGTACTGCACATTTTCCCCTAACACACTGTGCTTTCTAAACCAAATAGCCTCCTATTTTCACCCTACTTTAGCCATATTACTATTGTTTTATTGTCCAAAACTAAAATGGTGGCATTAACAAATCATCCAGATTTCGAATCTAGACTCTGAGAAAGTACTTGGCAAAAAAAAATAATATGAAATAGGGAAGAAATAAAGGAAGAAGGGAAGGACAG
This sequence comes from Glaucomys volans, assembly GCA_020662805.1. Lineage (NCBI taxonomy): Eukaryota > Metazoa > Chordata > Mammalia > Rodentia > Sciuridae > Glaucomys > Glaucomys volans. The sequence goes on along the minus strand of JAJEJO010003372.1, from coordinate 62,783 downwards.
AGGAAGGAAGGAATTGAGAGAGACAGATGGGAGAAAATGGGGCAGGATAGAAAGGAGGAGAAAGGTTTGCTTTTTGGTGTTGGATTCTACACTGCATAGCAAGGTTAATAGCAGCCCCACTTGATGGTGTTATGTGAGGATTAAATGAGAGAGATAAGCTGTTTTAGTGGTATTGTCATTTTTCTAACTTAGAATTGTAGGAAGAAAGGATGGAAAGCTTTCAGACAGCAGATGTCTTGGAAACTTAAGGAAGAAGAAAGAAGTCTCTTAAAAAGAAGAGAAAAAAAATGTTAGGTGTAGATCCATACCCATGCAAATTTAGTTTTAGTCAGCTATTTTACTGCTGTGACTAAAGGATCTGACCAGCACAATTATAGAGGAGGAAAAGTTATTTGAGGGCTCACAGTTTCAGAGATCTTAGTCCATATACTTCTGCTCCATTCCTCAGAGCTGCAGGTGAGGCTGAACATCATGGCGGAAGTGTGACAGAGGGAAGCAGCTCACAAGATGATCAGGAAGTACAGAGAGAGTCCACTCACCAAATACAAATATATACCCACAGCCACGCTCAATTCCCACCTCCTTCAGAGATACCTGACCACTTCAGTTACCACAGTTAATCCCTACCAGGGGGTTAAATCACTGATTGGGTTAAGAGTCTTACTACACAACCATTTCTCGACTGAACCTTCTTGCACTATCTCACATGTTAGCTTTTGGGGGTCACCACTTCTAAACCATAACATTTACTCAGACTGGAAAGCAGAGTATAAGCTATAGTCTATTTCAAAAGAAGAACCTCTTAATAATTCAGTGGGAACAGGGGAGGTAGACAAGTTTGCATCTTGGCAAGCACACGTGCATTCAATCTGTAAACCAGATGGGTGGTAGGTCTTTACATAGAAGTCAAGTAGAGGATAGCTGAGGGGCCATGCGATATGAAAGCTTGATTCATGCATTATCTTAACAAGGAAGAGAGCTTGTTGACAGCCCAGCTGAAGTCCTTTAATGCTTCCTTACGTGTCAACTAGTTGTAGGGAGTCCCAGGCCCGGAGCAACACCCAGAAGTGACTTGTTGAAGGCAGAAATGGAGGACCAATAAAACCTTTTGCCTGCTCAGGGTCTCTTGCACAATGCCCTGATGAAAAACAACTTGGAGTGACAGGATTCTTAGGTGGAATAAAGAATGGTCCATATGGAAATGTTTTGCTACCTCAGTCCATAGTAGCTGTTGATCAATTAAAAAATAAGATATGGTCACTTCGAGCCCGTTTTCTGTAAGCACTCAAGATTCTCCTCATTCCCATTTCCCACTCCTTCATTCAATTATTGCATCTTTGTTTCTCAAAATTTCCCCCTTTTTTGCATTTTGTGTTTGTTAGAAGAATATCTTTCTTGTGGTCAAAATTTTAAGAATTGCTACATTTCTCATTAATGAGTTTCTTGTCCTGAAAAGAGAGCTTGATAAAGTCCGTCCACACATTCTTGCACAAAAGTGATATGGTCAGATGTCAGCAACATAATACAAGCTCCTGTTCACTGCTTATTTTTCACAATGTGGAAAATATAGGCATTGACTTCAAATTGCAAGGGCATGATTACTTGGAATTATATTCAGTTGTTGGCATTTGTAATAGAGTAGACCCTTGACATTTGCAGATTTAGTGTTCCAAGTTTTGTCTATTCATGAACCAATATGTCATGTTGTAATTTGTAATTTTGCTGAGGTTTGAATCTGAACTTCATACAAAGGAAAGTCTGGCAGTAACCTCTGAAGTGATAAAAACTTTGTTTCCTTGTGATAAATGATACCTGAAAATAGCTTGGATTATTGTGCTATTAGGAAATATGGAGATATTTGCAGTTCTCACAGTGAGTTGTTCAAGACATTCAGTTGAGCTGTCTTCCACAACTTAATAATTCTTATGAATGAATGAACAATGGATTACCCACCAAATAAAAATAAATTACTGTTTAGGATTAGATTATTCAGTATTGCTGAGATGCAGCAAACCTTTGGGAAAGGAGATGGGGGCTACACATGAAGAGACTTATGAACTGTGTAAGGGAGATCATAATTTACCCAGAAAGCAAAGCAGCACTTAGCTGAGTGTTTGAAGATAATGAATGCCAGAGTTCCATGTCCTCCGGATGCATCACCACTTTATCATCTGATGCTCCAGTTTTCCTCCACCTTGGTACATGGTCTTATGTGACAAGCCAGTAATATTCTTCCTTTAGACTGGAGTTCTCAATCTCCATCTTAGTTTAATTGTCTGAAATTATAAAATTAGTTTTGTAAATTTCAGATTTAATTGTCTATCTGCCAATTGTGTAGATAATTCTTTCTGTTAAAAAAAAAAACCTGAAAATTCTAAAATTGCACTTAGTCCTTCCAAATGTTTTTAAAATAGAAGAAAAAGGATAAACACCTTCTCTTCATGCTTGTTTTGGAAGATATTTTCGTAAATATTGCCACTTTAGGCACTAAAATAAACCCTCTTAGTTTTGTGTCACGTAAAATAATTTTTGTCATTACTTTAAAGTCCTTGACTGCTTTTTGAAATCTAACCTCACTGCCTATATATCTAGTGGTCAAATCTCTGCCTTCACACTTCAACCACAGTTTCTTCATGTAAAATAGAAATACCCATTTATGAGAAGGCTGTGAGGATTAACTGAGAATCTGTCGAGCAGGGTTTGATACATTGGAGATTTTAGATTTCTTGAATTACATCTTTGACAATCACTTCCTCAATGATATTATAAAATTAAAAATAGCAATAATATCTGTTCATCCACAAATTCTATAGTGTCTAGCATGGAGCATACTACAGCGGTGCCCAGCAAATGTGTGCTGCTTGTCCAAGCTGCATTTCAAATATAAATGTCTTTGAATGAACTGGCTATTATCTTCCACAAGAGGCATTGTATAACCCTGGCCTCACTACAAATGTCTTCATTCAGATGCAATCTCCCATGAAATGTTCTTTATCAAGCAAAAGTATGAAGATTCTCCCAGAAATAGACTTTTGATGAGCTGTTGAGATTCACACAAAATGTAATGGTAAAATTCTGTATTTTTGAATCATAACTCTTGATAGTAAAATCACTACCATTATATACTGGTCCATTCAAAACACCATGGCTAATTAGGTTCACACACCTGACAGATGGCTTTTCTCTGTTAAATTGATTAAGTGCAATTTAATTACTGACAAAAGAATTCACAGCTAATTCAGGAAACAGATATGAAATTGATTCATCTGATGGAAGTACAGCTATAACTTGGCATCTGAATATAAATGACATGTGGTACACTCTTTCTCATTGCAAAACACTTATGCAAGAAGAAAGTTGTCAACTGATTCACTAGGGCTTCTAATGTCTCAGAAATTAATTGCATATTTACAGAGCAAGATATCAAAATTGATCTTTTAAATAAGCTCTGCTGGTTTCAACCAATAATTAGTTGGTAGACAGTTAGATTGAAATCCCAGTTCAGCCACTTGCTTGATATGAAACATCAAACAAATATTTAAATATCCTAGTTTCATTATCTGTAAAATGGGGCCAAAACAATTTCTTTCTCAGTGATTGTTAGGAAGATTGAGTGAGGCAATTCATGCATGGAAAGCAGAAAACTTTAAGAAATAGGTCAGCAATTATTGCTTTTGTATTTTCTTAATCATTATTTCTATGACCAAGATAGTATTTATGAACAGGTTTGATGACAAAAAATAAAATCATTAAACTACAAATAAAAAATAAAATCTTGTTAGTTGGTCCTGAAGTACATGCTAAGCATGAAAAATACCTTGAAACATTCAAGCTCTCAAGGAGTTAAATGTGCAAAATGAAAGAAAAGACTGCACATATAAGCATCCAGGCCCTGATCTTGGAGTCTGGGAGGATGCAATAAGAAAACCAAATTGAAGCTGCTTACCCTGAGAACACAAGGAGAGTTCAACTGGAAGAGGTGGCAACTGACTCAATGTGGAAGAGAAGGTGAGAATGAAGTCAGAAAATGGAATGTAGGAAAGGGGTCTTCAGGGAGAGGAAAGGACAGCTCAAAGGCAGTGAGAGTGAGAGTTTCAGGCTTTTCATGAACTGAATATAAGTTAATGCTGCCTGGGCATTAGGCAGAGAGATGAGATATGCTTAAAAATTTCTATCCTAGGGAAGCTACAATTTAAGCATGGAGAGAAATAAAATCCAAATGGCATGACTAGTGAGGATGGAAAATGAGCATTATTAATCTAAAGCATAGATAAGATTAAAGTGATTCGAACTCTGTGAATCTTGAATTATGACAAAGCTTAAAGTGATACCACTTCAGAACATTTGTGTGAGTTTTGATGTGGCACTTGTTGATTTACTTGAAGAACTAGAAGAGGATGGAATGTTCCAGAACAGAGGACAAGCTAGAAATGCTATGAACTTCCTCTTCTATCATTTCAGTCTTAGTCTGGGGCATCATCAGGCTGAGGATTCACATGTTTTAGGATCCATGCAGAATCTGAGCATCCCAGAATGTATGGATTGAGAGCAGTCTGTCAGCTATTTGTCCTCCATGGAATTGGGAGGCACCTTAGTCAATTCACACAGGAGGAGCTGGTGGAGGGGACATTGCCACACTGCTGTCACTAATCTCAACAGCAGTCATGGTCCGTTTTAATTGCCTTGAGGACTCCCTTGCATGTCCAGGCTTTAATAGATTTCATGACTTGGGGAACCTAATGAAAACTCTATTTATCCTGGGGGACTATGATCTGTGGGTTTTCTTTCCAGAGAACTAAGCAAGTAGAATAATCCTGAAAATAAAATGCTAAATATGTGTACCTTGCAGTCAGCCATTCCTATGTTTCCCACTGCAGATGGTTCTTGTTGAGATTATAATAGAGATGTGGTAGGGTTTGAGAATCAAATGGTTCCTGAGTTTACAATTGTGATATTACCTAACAGTTGTGAAGGGGACTACAGTGTGGAATCAGCCCACTTGCACACAGGATCCTTTCAACAGAGCACATGGTTAAGATGACTGTTTCACCCAGTGAGTGCTCTCTATCAGCACGTTTGTTTCTGGGCTTCCAGGGACTCCTGGGAGCAAGATCATCAGTACCATGAAGTTCACTTTCACCAACATTGCTCTCTCTATATATATATGATCTCAAGCCATTCATCTGTGAGTCATTGAGCAAATAAAATGAGATCATATTTGTAAAACATTAAATGCAGTGTTGAGAATACAGCAGACATGGTTTGCTATATTGGGCTAGAATGTAAGGAAAGATTTTGCAGAGAAAATGGATCTCAAATAAGTCCTGAAAGGATCCTCCAGTTACAAGCACCATAGAGTGAATTTTCATGGATAGGAAAGATCATGCTCAGACCTTTGTCAAAATATGTACCAATACTGGGAGTTTAGAAAACAATGTGAAATATTTTGAACTTATTAGAAGAAATGATTTTTTTGTGAAAACAATGTGTATTTGATGGTGCAAACCTAGGATAAGAATAGGATTTTAGGAATGTATTTGTTCTTGCCCACATACACAGTAGACCATCATATCTAAAGCTTTCCCAGGTTAGTAATTTCTTCATTATCTTAGCAAATAATTTCGTGCCATACTAGCTAGTAGGGGTCTTATCAATAGAACTATAATGGAACTTTGCAAGGCAAGTTTTATCTCAGTCTTGCCATGTTTGGTGACAGGATTCCACATAATCATCTTTTCTTCCTGTATGTCACCTTGATGGCACACAGCATCAGTTGGTCAGCACACAAAAGGCCTGTTGAGTTTAGAATACCTTAATACAATTGCTCCATGGAGCACTACTCATATCTTGTCACAAGTAGCCTGAAATTGATGAGAGGAACAGGACAGGTGTCTCTGTATCTCAGAGGAGACAAGATATAATCAAGACTTTGGAAAACAAGCCTTCTGAGCTTTTACAGATCATCTGCAAGTCTCCCTAACACTCTTTCTTCCAGTCAGGATGATATGATTTAGTTTCATGTAGCAAAGGAAGCCTGATTCAGGTACTTCTTTTGTTTTTTTATGAAAAAAAATCCTAGAGTAAAAATCCTAGAGTTAATAATGTCTAGAGATATATACAATATATCTTTGCTCTCTTCAGAACACATTTCTTTACCTGGGAAACTGTCCCTGATTTGGGGCAGTTTACTTTGCTCAATGTGTTCACCAAGTAAAGCAGATACAGACACTCTCCAACTTATAACAAAGTAATGTCCCGAAAACCCATCACAAATAGAAAATATCAAATGTCAAAACTGCATTTTGTACACCTAACCTACTGAACATTACAGAGTAGCAACACAGTACACTGCAGTGTGCATTGCTTCCATTTCATTCTAAAGTCTAAAAATTGCAAGTTGCATCATGGTAGACTAGGAAATGTCTTTCTCATTTTTCTCTTTCTAATCCAAGTATGCTGCTAAACTAAATTAAGTATCTAAAGTGCCCATATTCTTACCAATAATCCTGTTTGTCAAGATGAATTAAGGTGTGATGCACAAAAGAAATGCTCCCTGTACTTATCCTCCAAATCCCAGGACCCATGGCAGTTCACACTTCTAACCTCAGTCTTGCCCTTCATCCTGAATGTCATTGACCTAGATACAAGTAGTAAGAGTGCTCTCATGAGGGCAGCACTCACTTTTAAGGGAAACTAACTTGTAGAGTGAAGTTCCTGACACATATCTCAATTCTAAACAGTCGCCCATCTCAATTTTTTTTGTGGTTTTTGTCATGTATTTTCATGTCATCCCTCTCCAGAAATCCCTCCCACAGAAATATAATATGCTCTTTTATAATTGTCTTTGTTTCTTCCAAAGACAAACTGATTAGAAGTTGGTAAGTTTTATGCATATGGATGAAAATACTTTATTTCTTAGAAAAAGTAGTATTATCGCTAATCTTATAATTTCACATACTACAGTTATTATATTATCTCTCAAAGTATAATTTCACATCAAATCCAATATTCAAGATGACTTTTATTTTGTTCTTTCTAAGATGACAACAATATTATATAAGAGAAGTCCTGCTTATAAAGTAACATTTATAAACATCCAGCTCCAACTGATAAATTCAATATCAACTTTCATTCTGTCCCTGTATTAGTCAGGTTTTTGTTACTATAATGAAATATCTGGCACAGGCCAACTATATAAAGCAAAAAGGTTTATTTAGCTTACAGTGTTGAGGCTGAAAATCCAAAAATCTTGGTGCAGATTATGGTGAGGGCCCTATGACAGGTGGCACAGTACATGAAGAATGAATTATCATGCTTCAAACCAAGAAGCAGAGGTAGCTGCATGGGGTAAGACTGAGGTTTTTATAATAATTCTCTTTTGAAACATACTAAGGGGTGCTATTAGAACTTCTTTAATCTATTTTGAGCTCATTCCTCCAATGATGAAAGCCCTTCCCACTAGGCTCCACCATTTTAAGGTTCAACCCCTTTCCAATAGTGCCACTCTAAAAATGGGTATATTTTATTGATTTAAGAATGAATAGAAAATTAAGATGATGAAAGGAGCATCAATCAAAACAGAAACTTTAGGGAAAATGTTACCAATGGAAGAAATACAGTATGATTTGGGTCTAAGATACGCGGAGAACTTCCTTCAGACATTGTGGGTGGAGATCATAGGTTGGGTCCTGCACTATACACAGCTGACTAGCATTCCCTCTGAAATGAAAATATATGTGACTCCCTCCAAAGCACATCCTGGCAGGTAATCTGGGTTTCAAAACTCAGTGCTCATGAAGTCTCTTACCACTCTTTCTGCCATATACTTAAATGGCAAGCAAGCAAACAAACAAAAACTCAGTTGGTGAGAGGATGCTTCCTACATGTGCAAACTTTGAGGAGGGCCTCAGAGAGTAGCAAAGAAAGTGCTACAGAGAAGAGAATGAAAATTCTTCCTCGTGGGAGCAAAAGCTCAGGATCACTTTGTGGGTTTTATTCTGTGGCATATGGGACTTACTGAAGGTGAACATTGAGGATGCCTGAAATGAATAGCAGTATCCTCAGACTCCAAGAAACAGAGTGTCAATCAGCAGGAAAGCAACGTGTGATCTGTTGAGCTGAAGGCAAGGGTACAGCTCCAGTCAATGACAGACAAATTACCACGATCCAGCAATTTCTCCATGGATTGAATGAGCAAAAGTCAGACTTAAAATTTTGAAGGTAGAGAGTGATAATCAAAAGCACTGGACTAAAATTCTGACTCTACCATATGCTGGAAGAAAGACTTAGAGTAAGCTACTTATATGGGCCATACCTCCATTTCCTCATCTATCAAACAAACATGACAATCAGATGTGCCTCATACGACTCATGAGGAAATTAAATGGGCAATAGTTTAACAGTCTTAACTTTATCTCTGGTGTGGAGTAAAATCTCAACATTTTGAGAGCAATCACAGGGCTATAAAATAATAGAACCCTTGGCTTCACACACAGATTTCCAGATTTAGTTTCTGATTTCTTTTTCTTTTCTTCACCATAACCTGTCCCCACCATCATGCATACTGCCCTTCTGTGGCAACACCAGATTGGCCAGCTCACCATTGCTTAACTCTGTAGTTCTTTTACCATCAATTCTACTTGCTCTCCTTGAAAGGCCATTTGTACCTATCTTCCTCTGTTATATGTTTATTCCAACATTTCTTCAATAACCCTTCCCATGTTACCTACTCTTAGAAACTTTCCTTGATATATTAGGGAAAATACTTTGCTTTACAAATTGCCTAGAACCTAACAAAGTACCCTAAACGCCATCAAGATATTAATTTCCTGTTTCAGTTAGTTTTTCGCTTTTCTTTTTTTTTTTTTTTTTTTTTTTTTTGCTGTTAAGACTAACAGACCTGATAAGGACAATTTTAGAAGAGGAAAAGTTTATTTGGGGGCTCACAGTTTCAGAGGTCCCAGTCATAGACAGCCGGCTCCATTGCTTAGGTCTCAAGGTAAGGCTGAACATCATGGTGGAAGAGTGTGGTGGAGGGCAGTGACTCAAGATATCACACCAGGAAGCAGAGAGAGAACTACACTTAACAAGGATAAAATATAAACTTCAAAGACATGCCCCCAGAGCCCTACCTCCTCCAACCATACCCTACCTGCTTACAATTCCCATCCAGTTAATCTCTCTTAGGGGATTAACACATTGATTAGGTTAATCATTTCATAACCCATCATTTCACCTCTAAAAACATTTTTGCACTGTCTCACATGGGGGACATGTAATATCTTACCCATAACATTTCCTTTATCACATTACTGAAAATCATGAATTATTGACACGTAGAAAAGATCTCTGCGGGATAGAAGATCCTCCTGGTGATGTCCAGTGATTATTCCTCTCTCATCCAATAACTAAACAGAAGTATCATTCCCATGAGCAAGCACTGCATTATTTTAAATGAGGTGAAATGATTCTCTGTGTCCCAAGCACCTTTGAAGATACTTCTTATTTCCTAAGGGAACACCTATCTATCAATAGTAGAAGAAGCTACTTTCCTAAGAAAGAATCTGTCTCTGGTAGATAGTATAGTTCATGGATTTACTCATACTCTAGTCTATTAATTTCTTTGTTCAAGTAATATTTAGTAACTCTTTTCCTATGGAAACACTAATGTAGTCATTGGTATACTAATGTGAACGAAGTGTAGTCGGTCATATCAAATAGCTAAATAACCAGTAGAAGAAATACGAAATAGCCCAGACAATTGCAAGGGTTATAAAAGAGACATACCAAGTATGTTTGAGACAACAATAGACGAGTTTTAGAACAGCATTGCAAAGAGAAGGTTGTGTTTGAGTTGAGATTTGAAGGTGAATATAAACCAAAATATTAAAGAAGTGAAAAATGTATTGTAGGTAAAATAAACAGCATGTATGCATCAAATGAGGACACAAACCATTAAAATACTTGCACCAAGGTCAACATAAATGAAGCCACACATTTAGGACAAAGTGGAGAGAATTGCCTTAGAAATTTGTACTGAAATAAAACCCCTTCTTCTGTCTCTCTCCTCTCTCCCTTGGGTGGCCCCATCTACTAACATGTGAATATCAGAAAAGGGCAGATAAATAGTTTCTAGAGTTCAAAAAGCACCTCTGTGATGCAGTAATTGGGAGATCATTCACATACAGATGGCTGTTGTGGACTTAGAAGTATATAAAGTTGTTCAGGATACTATGTAAATCAGGTAGGAGGGTGAGGCTGACAGAGGGAAAACACTAACATTTAAAAGGCGTTAGTGGGATAGGGTCCTGAAGACTGAGAAGAGGAAGGAGGAGGTTGGAGGGAAATCAGCATCCTACCATGCCACACAGGCCAATATCTGTCAGCAGGTGCCAGAAAGAGGGACAGTCAACAATGTCAACTGTCAGAATTCTACCCTTTACATACAAATCCTTGTGTGGAGTCACTTCTTTAGGAATGTGATGACCCTCGGAAGCCTCAGGTCATGGTGATGTGACATTTATTATGCTTGTAATTTATAAGAAATTTTATTAGAAATAAAATTCTAAATCAAAATTTGAGTGATTTAACAGGGTCCATATCAGACATGTGTTCCCATGCTGTCATGGAGCACACAGGTAGTTCTTCATGTCAATATCTTTATAAGAGAATTCTTTGAGTTCAACTTTCAGGTCTAAGTGAAGACAGGTCATGTGAGTTTAAAAATAGTAACTGGCTGTTCTGTGTGAACTTTCATTATTCTAAAAAGAATCTCCATTAGAAGACAAAATCATGATTTAATACCATTTTAAAAGCCTGTCCTAAAATATAGGTATTTACACACACCACACACACACCTCCCCCCCTAAGGTTTTGATGTCAATGTACCTCTTTTTACCTCTGTGCAGAAAATTTTGTTAAACGTTTCTTCCAGTTTCTTCAGTTTATCAAAGAAATTCTTCCACAATTCATGGTTTGAATAAACTGTGACTTCCTCTTTCCTTATTTCATAAATTACCTAATCATGCATCTGGTGGAATGAGGACTCATATCTGAATTGGCAGCTGGAAATTTAGTTTTTATCTACTTCCTCTTGCTCCTGCCTAGGATGGAGAGAAAAGTCAACCTAGAAAAATATTAATTAAAAAAAAATCTGTGCTTGGAACACTTTATACAATATTATTTTTCTTACTTTTTCCATTTCTTAATTTCTTTTAAAAATATTATTACCTTTGTTAACCTGTGCTGCTATATGATAAAATAAAAAAGAAATACTTTGTAAACAATGGAAGTATTTTGGTTCATGTATGTTACTGACTTTTTTCTATTGAAAGAAAACCAAAGAATTCTTAAATCAGATTTTAATTGTTTATGGGAACCATGCTTTTTTTTTTTTTTTAGATTACTAAGGAATAATTCATTTCTGTCCTTCAACTCCAATCTGTCCGTCTGTTTCCAGAAACCTATTCAAACTCCTTTATGGCATTAGATTCAAAAGAATGAATTCTTACCCTTTATATCCCAAATATCATCTTAACATGAGTAAAGTATGTACTAAAGTTTCACATCATCTTCTGAATCTGTTGGTCTCTATAGGGTAATGTCCATAATGTATAGACCCACCTCCTAATTTCATTTCAAAATAAGAAAAGAAAGCAATGCCTTCCTGCACGTGAAACGTGAACTCCTTCCAGATGATGAAGTAATTGTCTCTGCACTATCCGACAGGGCCTTGAAGATCTAGAACAGGTTTCTTTGCACTACTTTTCCAATTAAAGAAACTGAGACTTGGAAAAAAAGAGATGCCTGATGCATATCAGAGTGTGGCACAAACACATCCGCTCTGAATGGGACATTTGGACTCAAGATTACCAGTCTAAGGGCTAAACTTGGTGGACTGGTGATTTTTAATCAGAAAATAACAAGATTTGAAAACTGCTTGCTCCTAATAACAATAACTTGATTCACTATGTCTCAATGTTCTTTCTTTTTTTTAAATTTTTTTATTGGTTCTTTTTAATTATACATGACAGTAGAACCCATTTTGATATAATTATACAGCAGGAAATAAAAGTTCTTTCTTGTAAAGGAATAATAACACCTTTACACCAATGAGTGAGAATTACATGAGATAATATAATAAAGTGAATGAAGAATGCTGGCACAATGTCTATTACATAGAAAATGTAAATATATATAATTGACTGTGCCCCTTATTTTCTTCTCACTACTCTAGAGAGTCCCAAGGATGCAGACTCTAAGCAAGGAAAAAGGTAAGAGCACAGGTAGTGGGAGCACCCACCTGGCCCATTTGCAGGGAAAGTCCCTCAAAACCCCAGACCAGTGCCAATGGGACTTCCAGAGGACAGGGGCTCACATATCTAGATGATATCACTCAATTCTGTCTATTATCAGTCAGGAGTGTCTAGACCAGAGAGCTCTGGAGGGCAGCAGTGGATTAGGATCTGTAGAAACTTGGGCTCAACTAATCCCTGCCTAATAATGGATTTGTGTAAGTTTTGTGGGATCTGTAAAATAAGTAAGCTGGAAATGACTGGGAATCTGTTTTGGGGGGGCTGCTTTTAAAATCACTGGATGTGTAAAAGTTTGAGTTTAGTGGCAGCAGGTTGCTGAATCAACAGGTATCAACATGCTGGGAAAAAGTAAGTAACATAGCCCACATCCACAAAAGCTGTCTTTGGCTCATTTGTGTAACAACCATCACCAAAAGAGAAAAAAAATAAAAATAAAAAAAGACAGCAACAGCATTTGTTTTCACTGCTATAAAGTTAGTATTTTGATTTATGTGCATATGTAAACCTAGTTGTCTGTACATGTGCGTTATGTTCTTCCACAAATGAGTTACGCGCTTACAGTGAAAACAACATAATAATGTGGCAAAAATAAAACAAAAACAACAACCAAGCAATGCACAAAGGGAGTACAGTGAGTATTGTTCAAAGTTCAGAAACAAAAGCTAAAAATCTCATGTTAACCTTTATTTCTATTGAAATAGGAATATTTTATTTACTAAAACTCAATACTACCATTTACATGGTTTGGGTAATGCAAATATTTGGTTCACTCAATCTCTGATAAACAATTGAAGGGACTCTCATTGAAATTTGTATTCTCAAAGCTCCAGAGCTACCTGCCAGGGGACCCTGGTCACTGGACTGGAGTGGTGCAGCTCTAGCTCCCTAGCAGTGCCCCACCATGTCTCTGAAAAATCACTGTGTGGGAATGGAACTCGGTATCACCCACACACACTGAAGCCCCTATTATAGTGGAGAGTACATGGAAACACCTGGGGACATAATAGGTTTTAGTATTAATATCCAGTAAAGAACTAAGGATAATTTTTCCAAATTACAAAAAATTTTTGTTCATGGTGTTGTACCTTCTTTATCTGTTGTTTGAGAGAACATTAGGGTTCTGTTCATGTATTTAAAAATTTAGAGTCCCTGGGAGTGTGCGTCTCCCCCAACCACGCTGCTCTTGGTCTCTATTTGGATAATGACTCAGGAAAATATGTCTAAAATATTTCTTCTCTGAGGACATGATTTTAAAAATTCTTCCAACTTAATAAACCCTAAATTTGATGTCATTAATTATCAATCCTTCTGCTTCTAAAATGTCAAGCATCTCTCCACTTAAATACCATTTTTTCTGAAAGTTGCTTATTTTCCTTACTCTTCATGTTACTTTTTGGCATCTAACTTCATGCCCTGAGTACCTTTGAGACAAACTCAACCAAGCATAACTTTTCAATAATTTCAAGACGTTCTCACTTACTTTCAGATGTCTCTACTTATATTCCCTCTTGTCAAATAAAAATAATATCAAGATGGGCATAATATTTATTTTCTAAAAATAATCCAGTCCCTTCATTGGGACAATAAGTCAATCTTCTTCTGGTTTCGTAGTTTATCCACTTAGGATTCCACTAAATTGTTTTCGTGGTGGAAAGAGAAACAGGTTTATAGGACAGTGCAATATAATAAAATTTCATTTTTGAAAAGTCTGCAAAATGCTAGACAAGGTCAGTTGGTACCAGAATGATTCTGAGCTATGCTATAGAAGATAAAATATCCTTTTTAAATTTTTACCTTTGGACAATCAGTCTTTGTAAGAACCTATAAGTAGATCAGAATAGTAAAACAAACTAGAAAAAACAAACAAACAATAACCCAATAATAAATGGTTGTCCAACATGTCATAAATTAATATGGATATGCAGAGGTAAAGGACATTTTTAATGGCCATCATAGTATAATTTTCTCCTTATCATTGCATAATGTTATTGCCCTATGAACAGTGTACTGTCTTATTATTTCTGAAACATTGATCACTTGCCTATTCCTTTATGCTAATAAGCAAGGTTTCAATTGAATCCATGAAAACAGTTTCCTGGCTGATTTTGAGTTTTCTCATGTTAATTTCCATGTTACTTGAGTTTGCATTTATGCTAATAGTCTAAATCTAATAACCATGTGTTTATAGAGTAACAAGAATGAATACAGTGTGAGTTAATAACATAATACAATATTCTAGAAAATTGCTGACACAGTGTAAAATAGCTTATTATAATTTCCCCAAACATCTTTTGACTATATTAAGGATCCAGATGCTGACATGGGCAAAGATAACTTAGAACTGTTTCTTAAAGGTCATGTTATTATTCATTATTTCTTCATGTCTTAGATTTTAATTTTTCTCTTAAAACCTGTGATAGTAACTGCTACATTAACCCTCACTGAAATTTTGAGTGAGACTGGGTTTTAAATTATTTTGAAAATGTGCATTGTGTATATGCAAATTAAATTAGGTTATCACAGTCTCCTTTCCGAAAATTTCATAGAATTGCTCAATGAAGTCACTGAAGCTCGGGAATCATAAACCTTTCTTTTCCTGACCTATTAATCATAATGTGAACCAAAGCCAATGAAGAGTTATTTCTCATCATGTGCTAGAGTCAGAAAAATTAGTAAGTTTTAGTCTATTTTACATCACTGTGGCAGAATAACTGAGGTAATCAACTTAAAAAGAGGAAAGGATTATTTTGACTCAGCTTCAGAGGTTTCAGTCTGTGCTCACGGTGCTCTTTGTTGCCTTCAGTCTAGTCAGCATAGTACATGATGGCGGGAGCGTGTGGTTCTGGAGGCTTGTTCACATCATAGTGGTCGGCAAATGAAAAAGAGAGTTCCAAAATCCTCTTCCAGGGCAGTCCCCCAGTGACCTAACTCTCTTCCACAGACCCCACCTCCTAAAGTTCCCACCACTTCCAAATGGTGCCATAGGCTAGCAACCACTCCAGAAATCCATACACTGAGGGCAACCCAGTAGGAAAGCAATCATTGTTCTATAAGAATACCAAAATGAATCATGAGCAGTGTTTGTGGAATTCGTAGACTTGCCTGAAGAGTAAGGGATGCAAATATTGATGACTATATATTTAACTCATGCTTAAATGGAGTTCATTATGAAGGGAAGAGATTTTAAGCTGTACAAAGACTCCCTTGCTCTCAGAGTGGATTATGAGCACTGTGGCGAGGTAGTTCAGAGCACAGACAGAAAATAGAACAGCGTTGGATTTTAATCTCAGGATAAATGCTCTGTTATTGAATGATGTATATGTCTATTCCGAGCTTAAGAAAGCTATAAAGACCTATAATATCACTATTATAAAAGCTAAAGATAATGATTGCTTATCAGAGGAGCAAAACAGGAAGGTGGGGAAGGGAGTAATTAGAAATCTATTGCCCTAATTAGGTAAAACATACCTAAGGAATAATTAGACCCACATTTAAAAATATGCATCAATTAAAAATGAATAATGCAATTGGAACATAGAAATAGAAAATGAATTATTTTAGAAATTATATAAACTGAAATCAGTAATTTAGCACACAGTGAAGATTACTTCTAAAATTGTACCATGTATCTAGAGATACTTATCCTAATAACTTATACTATTTTTATAGTCATAAAAATTCTGAATTAGCTCTTTTAAGAGCTTCTAGTATGTATGTGCATGAGTGCATGTGCACATGTGGCTTGGAATGAAAATAATTGCTGAACAGCAGCCGGATGAAGTAGACCTTCTGAGACCATGTGTTCATTGTGCTGTGTAAAGTACAAATAAAATGTGGTGTTGACATAAACATTTCATAATTTGGAAACCCTTCCATGGTAGCATCTGGGCTGCTTAACTTTATATTTTATAATCAGGATATATTGGGTTTCCTAGGAGGTCACTGGACTAAGATTTATAAATGGCAACTGAATTTTAAATATATATTTTATATAATTATATATATGTACATATATATATGTATTTTTTTTTAGTTGCGAGTGGACACAATGCTTTTATTTGTATGTGTACTGAGGATTGAACTCAGGGCCCCACACATGCTGGGCAAGAGTGCTACCACTGAGCCATAACTCCAGCCCTGCAACCAAATTTTTAAGTCTCTGAAATAATTTGTCTTAATCTCAGAAAGAAAAATAGGAAGGCACATTAACTTCTAGTTTCATATGAGGATATTGCTGATAACTGATTTTCTCTCATTATTTCAGACTTAAGACAGAACTTGGCTGACTCCCAAGAGATTACTTGTGAGCTCTTGAAGTACTCTGCCTATTAAGAGTTAATTTGTGGGGCTGGGGTTGTTGCTTAGTGGTAGAGTACCTGTCTAAGGCACTGGGTTTGATTCCCAGCCCCACAAATAAATAAATGAATAAAGTAAAGGTGTATCAACATCTAGGAAAATTTAAAAAATTGATTTGTATACCTAAGACTGTGGACTACACCACATTGGCATGACCAAATAAGTCTACCTTAATGATTCAATTTGTGATGTAGATGTGTGTGTTAATGTGAGTTTATTTTTACTTTGGGATGATTAATGGAGGTCAATCATAGAGTTTCTGAATGCCTACATGTGATTAACCCTATATGAAAACCCTAATCAGCAAGACTTGGTTGAGCTTCCCTCATTGGTAACACTTTGAATGTGGTGTTGCACATCATTTTAGGAAAATTAATTCTATACCATGCAAACTACTGGAGAAGGAACTTTTGGAAGCTCACACCTGGTTTCTATGGGATTTCTTCTTTCCCCTTTGCTAATTGTCATACTTAACCTCCCACCTTCATAAACTGTAATCAAATATAATAATTTTTTCCAAGTCCTTTGTATCCTTCTGGCAAATCAAGTCTAAAGGTGGTCTGAGGGATCAGCAACCCAGAGGTTATCCTAAGGACAATTACTGATTGATAAGCTGCCTTCTTGCAGGACCCATTGGTTTTGCCACCTCGTATGTCACCTGAAAGCACCCAGTTGCATAGAACAATGGCAGATACTGTTAAATTCTCAGTTAATGTCACAATCTGGGAACAACACACTGAGAATCTGTGGTACTGTCTTCCAAGGTGTGAAATTTGTATTAATGTAACTTCCAATGCATGCTGCAGTCTCCTTTAAAGAAAGCTACAACACTTGAGTTTGAGGGGTGGCAATTGAATGTGATCCAGCTCATAGTAAGTACTTGTTTTTCAAGTATGCAGTTAGTCATTCTATCCTCAGGATTCACCACTGATGCATCTGTTTTTTGTTCATTTGTTTGTTTGCCTTTATAATAGTTTCATGAATAAGTAACATTTCAACCGATCTTCACATATAGCTTCCACCTAATGATTTCAGGTTTCTTAAGATGATGGTCTAGCA
Source organism: Glaucomys volans (assembly GCA_020662805.1). Taxonomy (NCBI): domain Eukaryota; kingdom Metazoa; phylum Chordata; class Mammalia; order Rodentia; family Sciuridae; genus Glaucomys; species Glaucomys volans. Next base: position 45,054 of record JAJEJO010003372.1, on the reverse strand, counting down.
GGCAAAGATAGGGAAAATGATAATAGCAGGAGCAATTAACCAAGATTATTGTCAAGGACTTGCTAAATAATTGGGGTTCACTGTTGGTAATGGGGATTAATTATTGTAGTAACTGATGCCCGACAGAGGCAAAATACTAGGACTCTGGTATCTTTCTCAGAAAAGATCAGGTTCATCTCACCAGAAAAGCAACACAGGTAATTAACTGAATTGCAGATTAACAATGATGCAAATCTGGAATGAAAGGTGGAGGAGGCATATGATAATTATTATCAGTGGCAACCAAGGAGATTGTAGCTTAAAATTTTCAATCCTTCTTGATAAGATCTTGGTAGAGATCATCACTAGGCAGTCTATGATATCAGATTAATAGAGTGGGTTTGCATTATATCATGTGACGATCCTACATCAGATCATGTGAGGGTCTCTACAATGAAGAAGTAAACAGAGGTATACAGCCTGTGGCTTAAATGTCATCCTCCCACTTCACCTATGACAGCAGCTATGGCTGGGGTAAAATTTCCAAGCAGCCTTCAACTTGCTTCCTGCTGAATGGGGCTGCATCAAGTATGCACCATCCACCTTCAGTTCTTATCTGTATGTATTGAAGCTCAGGGGAAATGAGACACAGGACAAAAGAAGGGCAAAGCTCTCTAAAATAGAAGAGAATAAAAATAGTGTATAATTATAATTCATAATAAAATTTCCAGTGAATTGAATGAGCAAAGAAGAGACAAAGACATGTCAGATTTCAAGGGGATAATTATAAAGATGGAGTGAAACTAGTAACTGGTTAAGGATGAAACTAAGGCATGAAGAAAGGAGACTACTCCTTCTCTTTCCCTCTTCCTCTTTCTTCTTCTGCTCCTGTTTTTTCTCCCTTCTTCTCCTCTCCTTCTGGTCTATCCTCTGTGTGGGGAAGGAGGGAGCAAGGGAGAGGGAGAGGGAGAGGGAGAGAAAGAGAGAGAGAGAGAGAAACAGACAGTGCTCTGGGAGATATCTTCCTTTTTCTTAGGACACCAGTTCTATCACATTAGGATCCCACTCTCATAACCACTTTTAATATTAGTTACCTCCCTGAAGACTCTCTCCATGTACAAAGGTTTTCCTTATCTGTCTTATATCCATCCCACACATGTTTCATGAGGGCAGGACCCTCATCTCTGTTATTACCCATTTTATTCCCAGAACTTAGCAGTGTTTGGTACATAGTTGACAAATATATGTCTGTTGCACAATTAATGAGGAAATAAATGAAAAAACAAGGTAATGATATCGTGGTGGTCCACTGAATTCATTTATGAACTCTCAGAAATTTCTGTAAGGAAACATGGACAGTCTCAATATGATGTCAATTTGGGAGTCATCTTTCCTTTGCCTATATCATTAAGCAAATCTAAAATAAAATTAAAAGAGTTATTAATGAAAGTGAAGAGAAATAATATGTCAGATATTTTAACATAGAGTTTATGTTATTACTAGGTAAAATTCCAGGGTGAATGAGGGTCATAATGTTGTACCCAAAGAAAATAAAATCATCCAAGCTGATCACGTAAAGCCAAAAGAAGCCTTTATTTTAGCTGGCCAGCGACGATCGCCCTTACTCCTAAAAGCGGGGTGCGGGGAAATCGTGGGATACTTCTTTTGTTGCCAGCATTTATAGGGCACAGGAAGGGATTAAGGCGGGGCTATAGGGCATGGGGGGATTAGGGTTGGGCTATAGGGAGGGGGGATTAAGGTGGGGCTGATGCTCTCCTGATGGCACTGGAGAATCTTTTTGGGAAGTACAACAATAACAATAGTTAACACTGGAAAAAATGGATGAATGGTTGTGAGCTCAAAGAGACTCGACAATAAGGCTTTGTTCCTTGAGTGGGGGACATAAAAGAATTTCCTCAATATTGACTAATGCTTGTTAATGGTATTGATTTAAATAATGTGACTTAAATAATATAGCTTACAAAATGATGACATACATTGTTCATGAAATATTTAATATGTATTAATTTATTGAAATGGTTTTTTGCTTATTAAAACTGAGTAACATCATGCCCAAGTTCACACAGTTGGAAAGTGATAGCACTGAGATTCTAACCAAGGAAGTCTGACACCTGAGCTGGCTCCCTCAAATATAACACTCATCCTCACAGCTCACATAAAAAACATACTTGAGTCTTATCCCCAAATAACCTAGCAGATATGCACAGTCAATGCTTGTGATTGGATTAATTTGCTAGAATAGTCATGTATTTTGAATTGCTTGCCTACAATGTGCTTTAATATTGCTGATATTCTTTCAAACACCTGCATGTCATTATTCTATTCCAAAATACTCAAGGCACAACCTGGAAGGGGAGAAAGAAAAGCAAACAAATAATTAGCACATTGCAAAATCTATTGTTTGAATGTAACATGATACATGAGCCAAAGTTACAATTTGGGGAGCATTTTTCAAAGGAGATTTAGTTTCTTCTCTTTAAGTACTTTTTCTTGTTCTGCCAGATGTATTATCAGCATTATTTCAGGTCTTAGTATTTGTTTATAAACATTTTTCTTATAATGGAAAATTTAAATAGAGATTAGCTCTAATGCATTGTAAATCTAACCACCTAAAATTGCTTTGTTAAATTTGGTGATTTATTCAATTATTTAAAGAATATCCTTAGAACTGTGTGAGGATTTATTGACTTTTGCTACTTGAGATATTCATGCAAACAACCTTCAAAAATACCTATTTGTAAACATTTTAATCAAAACATCTATGCTATTACTCAGTGGTAGGCTGTGGGAAGAATATTAAGTTACTAGACTCTAAATCATCCTTAATAACTAAATACCACATTTAGCTTTTATCCTCAGAACCAATTTCCTTCTATTACATTGGTAGGAAGAGTGCTGTGAAAGGAAATGCTAAGCAGCTAAGGCATGAACTAACTTAACCTTGCAGAATTGATTTAATGATTCCATAGCCATAAGGCAATACCCTACAGAACAATTTAATTATACATTGCTGGAATTAGAAAACTAACCCATTCCATAATTTTGGAGAGGTCTTCCAATGATTTTGTAAAAGGATTTTAAATAATGTGAAGGCCACAGACAATCAGTTACTTTTTAAAAGGACATATACTTGACTAATGTGTCAAAATGAGAAAATTAAATGCTTGTTAAATAAAAAAAACAGGGACATAACTATATAGATATCAATTGAAATAAAAATTATAAATATAATCACAATATTGAAGCAAAACAGAAAAAAAGACTTGAAGATGAGTATATGAATTTGTTTTCTGTAGTAAAAAATGTTATACTAATAAGGTGGATGTGTATCTTAGAAATAAATTAAATGGGGAAAAATAAGACAAAGTTTCACTGAAACGTTTTGATACTTCGAAAAGATTAAAAAAACTACAGATTTGTTCTTGATTTGGATAAGTAGGAAGATATAGTCAAATTATGTATTCAAGGAAATATTTTTTAAAACAAAGAAAAATAGCTAGTTAATAGAAGGTTTTTAAAAAGTTTAAAAAAGTCTATTTAACAAGTTAAAAGTCTATTTAACAAGTTAAACAAGTCTATTTAAAAAGTTAAAAGTCTATTTAACAGTACAGAAAATAAATTATTGGGTGTATTTTGCTATGGGAAAAAGGTAAATGGTATATAAGATGAATATGCAATTATTTTTGTCAGAAAATGTGGCCACTGAAATATTTATTTGGGAATGGCATATTATTTTATGAAAAATGATAATATTTTCACGAAAAATACTGAATAGTTTCTATAGGCTCTATAAATTACTATTTGCTTTGCAATTTTAAATACATTTTTTGAATATAAAAACTTTATCTTTCACTTAGCTGGGTCCCAGCAATTGACCAACTTACCAAATATGGTTGGGGGTGAATGTCCAGTAAAAAGCATTAGAGTAAGAGGGTATTAGCATGTGGAAAGCAGGTCTTGGGCTATGAAGATGCACCTGGGGATTAAGAGATTATATTCAGGGAGAATAAATACACAAGTAAATGTATTCAATATAATGGAAACCATATTGCAAAAGGAAGTTATAAATACAGAAATAAATAAGACTACATTTAACCATTACCATTCAGTACTTAATTAGAATCCAAGATCTAGATTGAATATTGAATATCATGGCTGTTGATATGCATTAAAAAGATAAATGTAGAAATATAGAAATGCGCGCGCGTGTGTGTGTGTGTATGTGTGTGTGTGTGTGTGTGTGCATGCAGTTATTTCCAAGCTTTGCTGAGAGGGATTAGAAGAAGGATATCCAAGAACAAAGCCTCAGGGATTCTTGATATCAGGACTGGGCCAGAGGAAGCACAGGAGGAGGCTGCATCATCTTGTGTGATGCAGAGAGGACAAGTCATCATTGCTGTGGCACTTCTCTTCAAAATACATATACCATGAGGAAACATCAAACAAACCCAAAGAAAGGAAGATTGTTCAAGGAAAACAGCTTGTATTAATCAGAATTAATCTTCTTGTACCAGGAAGTGTTCAAAGAATAATGAGTCTTGTCAAGAGGATGGAGGAGGCAGTTTGAAGGATTTCCCACTGGCCCAGTTTGGGAAATAATGAAATTTAAAGTAAATAATGATCTTAATGAATTTGGACATTAACAATCTTATTTAACACTGAATTGAAATCTAAGTGTTCACATGGACATAAATCAATAGATAAGGGAGCTAGGTAAACTTTCCCTTAGAGTAGAGAAAACTAATAGACATGAGCAGAGCAATCAGGTTAGAGCACCACCATTTGACTACCACCACAGTAATGGTTCAGGCAAAGAATTAGCAGCAGGTGCTAAATGAATGGATGAAAGTTTAATGTGGAATAGGATATTTATATAGTGCCAGAAATCTTATATTTAATTCATATTAATTAATATGTAAATATAATTATTAATTAACTTTCCAGTATTTCCAGCAGAAATCATTGTAGCAAAGCCAAACAGGTATCATCTGTGAAAAAACAATTCAACACCATGCTCTCTTGATGCAGAGAGATTAAACTATCATTTCCATGGGAATTTTGCCCAAAATGCATATACCAGAGGAAACAGCAGACAGACCCAAATTGGGAAGATCACACAAGGACAATATCAAGGTAAGAAAAGCAAAAAATAGAAATATTGAGGAATTATTTCAGATTAAACTAAAAAATCACAATAACTAAATCAAAGATGTGGTCATGACTGGGAATATGAATCTATAAAGACACTAAAAAATGGCAAAATTTAAGTGGGAGCTGTAATATTAATTTCTTAATTTTTTGTACTGTTGTTATGTAGGAGAGATATTTTACAAGCATTAAGGGGGAAAGAGCAACATATGGACAACATGCTTTAAAATGGTTCAGAATAAAATTGTGTGTGAAAGAGATGAAGAGGGAAAGAAAGTGAGAAAATGAGAGAAAGATTTTCAAACATGCACAGAAGTAGAAGAAATAATACAAGCCCATTACCCAGACTCAACAATTAACAATATTTTGAAATATGTTCATTGCTTTATCAATCTATCTTGCAAATTTAGTTTATATAAATTCCCAAACATTTTGTTATTTCACAAGTTGTTGTGGTTTCAATCTTAAGTGTCCCCCAAAAGCATGATGTGTTAAAGGTTTGGTCCCCAGTCTGTGGCACCACTGAGAAGTGGTAGACCCTTAAAGGGGTGGGGTCTAGTGCAAGGAACTTAGCCTTGCTTCTGATCTTTGAGGGAATGAAATCAGGCTTTCACAAATATGTGTCATGTTAGCTATATGTTAGATGGGGTTTTATAGATAAGTTCATGAGGGTGAGGAAGTTTCTTTCAGTTCTGGTGTACAGACTGACAGAATTTTGATAAAGCTTTCTCTGCTTCAACTTATAAAACCTAATATAATATATTGTAATCTTTTTCTCTAGTAGCTTATTGATACAGAGAATTACAGTGATTGTTTTCCTTTTATAAATTTTTCTTACCATATATTAGTTGTACAAATTAATGGGCTTTATTGTAATATTTACATATGTATCAGTCAGCTTTTTATTGCTATAATCAAAATACCTGTCAACAATAACTTAGAGGAGGAAAGATTCATTTTAGCTCCTGGTTTCAGAGGATTAAGTCCATGGTCAGTGGCTCTGAGACAGAAACATCTAGATGTATAGGCATGGTAGAGGAAAGCTGCTCAACTCATGGCAGCCAGGAAGCAGAGAGAGGGAGCACAGCTGAACCCTTCTGAGGCATGGTCCTGTGATTTACTTCCTCCAAATGGCTCCCATTCTCATTAGTTCATTCAGCTATCATTAGCTTAATCCATTTGATGAGGTCACTGGATTAATCCACTGATGAGATAAGAATCTTCACAATCCAAATATTGCCTCAAAGTCCTACGTCTGAACCTTACTGTATTGGGGACCATGCTTTCAAAACATGGCCTCTGGGGAGACATTCCAGATTGGGACCATAACACCATACAGGTGTATATTGTGTATTGATCATGCCCAGTCTCCCTTCTATCCTCTCATCCTCCTATCTCTCCCCTCTGCCCCTCACCCCAGTTCTAGTCCCTAATAGTCTCTCTTCTACTTTCAATTCAAAATTTTCCCCATTTTCCTATACATAGGGGATTATGCATGTGATTTCTTTCTTCCTGTGCCTGATTTTACTTAGTAAGATGACCTTCTGTTCAGTGATTGATTTTCTAATGATGAAACAGATTGGCACAATTGGAAAAAACCCACTTAATTGTGCTGTAATGTTCTTTTTAAGCATTGTTGGATTTAGCTTGAAAACATAGCCGAGAGGGATTTTGAAATATCTTGATCTATAGTTTTGTGTGTGTATGTGTTTGTGTGTTTTTCTCCTATTAGGTTTTGAGATGAGTTATATTGTTTTTTTTAAAAAAGAATAAGTTGAAAGAGTTATTTCCTCTACTGAAGGTACTGTGTAAATAGTTCTTAATTCTTCTTGGAAATTTTGATAAAATTCTCTGATGAATTCTAGTGAGCATGGAAATTTCTTTCTCATGTTTTTTTTTTTTTTTAAATTATGGATTCAGTTTCTCAATAGTTATAAGGCTATGCAAATTAGTTTCTTTATATTTGTTAGTTGCAGTAATTAGTTCTTTTAAAGGAATTTGTCCATTGGCTATGAAATCCCTGTGTGTAGAACCATGAATAGGAGAGCCTTATTATCCTTTTCTTATCTCTGGGGTCTATAATGATTTTGGTCCTGATATTAGTAATTTGTCATCATTGTTTGTGCCAGTCTTAGTAGAGATTTCATACTTTTAATGATTACTCCAAGAAAAATCCTTTTGTTTCACTAATTTTTTTAACTCTTGTTTATCTGTTTTCAGTTTTCTTGATTTTTGCTCTTCTCTTTTTCTTTCCTTTGTCTCTTGGAGTTCGTTGTACTCCTCCTTTTTTAAAGTTTTGAAATGGGAGCTTGTATTATTGATTTTGAGATGTTTCTTATTTTTTAGAGTTTACATTTAGTACTATAAAATCCCCCCTCCCCAGGACTGTTTATCCTAGATCCTACACATTTTATTTAAATGTGAGATGAAAGCTTGAAAGGGTTTTGAGTCTTGCTTTGAGGTAAACTGGTGGCTATTTGCAGGCTTCAATGACTGAGCCTCTTTTTCTGAATCTGAGTGGTAAAGTTTGCACTTGGTGTTCCATAAACTAACTGCCAATCAACTGAGAAACCTGCTCCTGGGAGCTGATATTCTACTTAGGGAAAAGAATGAGGCTATTTGTGAAAGGAAAACATCAGGTAGTTTGAAGAATTTAAATAAGGATATATTGAATAAACTCCCTGATAAAAAACAAAGCTACATATTGTTTTTTCTAACGAGGAATTTAATAAAACAATTTCAATACCTATTCAATATGATTATAAATAGCTTTATATAAGAAATTATGGCACCTGGCACTTAGTCCATTTTTACTGTCTATACAGAGGCTGTCATTTGCATAACATTAAACTGAAGGTTTAATCTGAGTTACAATTTTCTTGGTTTTCAATTGTGTGGTATGTGTTAGCTTTTAATCACTATAATCAAAATACCTGACATAAACTACTTAGAAGAGATAAGATTTTGGGGGGCTCATGGTCATTCCATAATTTGCTGACTCCATTACTTTGGGTCTGGTGAGACAATATCATGGTGGAATTGCATGAAGGAGGAAATCTATTGACCTCATGGCAGAAGAGGGGCCGGGAGAGATAGAGAGGAAGGGGCCAAGGACAAGACATAGCCCCAGTGACCTACTTCCTCCAACCATGCTCTACCTGGTTACAGTTTCTACCATCTCCCATTCATTATCAATGTATTAATCTATTAGTGTGGTCAAGTCCTCATGATCTACTCACTTCACTAAAGCCCCAGCTGTGGAAGTTTCTGCATTGGGAATTAGGATGGTTAATCTGGATTTTCAACTTGATCAGATTAAACAATGCCAAAGATAAGAGAATTTTGCTTGTGTTGATGAGGGTTTCCAGAGATAGCTAGCATATGAATAGTAAGAGTGGGGAAGGCCACCCTGAATGTGTGTGGCACAGTCCAATGGGTTGGGGGACTGGATGGAAGGAGGGTGAAAGAAGAAAGAAGCCAATGCAGATGTAAACTCCATTCTTCCTCAGCAGGTGCTTGGATTGCTGCTGTTCTTGTCCAAAGACATGATACTATAGCAACTTCACTTTTTCCAAAGTGGACTCTGAAATGCAATTCTCCAGAAAGTTTTCAGACCTTCAGTCTAGGACCAGGGCTACAACATTCATTTCTGAGGATTCAGCTTGTTGGACTGAGCAGCTACTTATTAGTCCAACTCTCCAGACTGCAGACAGCCATTGTGGGACTATCCAGTTTCTGGTCATTTAAACCAATATAATAAATCCTAATCAATGCCTTTTTATAATCACACACACACACACACACACACACACCCTGTTCTTTATGTTCCTCTAATGAGTCCTAATACAGGAACACACTAGTCTTTGGGGACACATTATACTTCATATTCAAACACGAAAGTATGTATTCTTTCATGTTTCTCAGTGATCTATGAATTTAGTCATTGCTATTATTGATGCAAACCTATGAAGAATCACTTATTTGAAACATGAATAAATTAATATGTATTGATAATTTCTACTTCTCATTTGATAAACTACTTGTCTTTGAATTTTATTCTTGATAAAGTCAGAATATTTTGGAATTCAGGTTAAATAGCTTGCTGACAACAAAGAAGTTTTGTTTATTTTTTGTTTTTATCTTTGTATTATGACAGGAAGCTAATAATGGGATAAGCAACAATTTATTGCAAAAATCCTTCCTCAGAAACAACCAATAAATGAGGGATGATATTGCTCTAATGAAATAACCTTACAAATGATTATGTCTAGAAACTAGTTGAGGATCAGATGAAACAGATGGAAATAATCGATGGTGTCATGCCAGAACACTGAAGACTCTTCCTGCCAGATGTTGAACATAATGAATGTTTAACTCAGAGACTAAAAGTTTCACTTTATTTTCATATTAGACATGTGACTTGCCTGCTTTCTTGTAGGAACTTACAGGTATAACGCTGGTTACTTTCTGAAAAGAAAATGTCAATCTGAAAGGCTATAAATAGTAATTTATTTAAAACAGCCATCTAGGCAGGGGTAGTGCTGGCCTCACTCCAGAGAACATTTTCTGCTCTCAGAAAACTAAGCTCACCAAAGAGAGGTAATAAGGCTGTGTGCTACTACCAAAAAACAAAACAAACAAAAAAACCTCATTGTGTTGGTGGTGACATTGGGACCTCAGGTAAGGGTTGATTTCAAATTGAGGAAGAAAAACATGAGCCAAGGTGCTGCTGTTACATTGGGATGGTCCCAGTTTGCAGGATTCCTTGAACACACTGGCCCAGCAGACTCCCAGTTGTGCAGATGAAACCCAGAAACAGCCAGGACACTTAGTGGTGACTATTACTTCTCAAGGCATACAGAGTTGTCCCACCAAAATCTCTCTCAGATTGCCTTTGAGTGCTTTAAGAAACAGCAGATAAAACAAAACCAAAAAACCCCCAAGCTCTCAATGTATTTATTTTAAGCTAAAATGATATACACATATACATATGCACATATAAATCTACATCTATCTCACACACACACACACACACATACACACTTGACATTCATTAAAAATAAAATAATATTTAGAGAAAAAAGTCAAAGAAAAAATGATGAAACTCACCTGAACTGATGGTCCTTATGGTTGATATGAATAACTAGCTTGGCATTTCAAAAATTTCTTTGTCAGTTCCATAGACTTGTTTGCTCTTGCCTGCATTTTGAAGGATAAAATAGTTCGCTGATATTAAAGCCAGTTTACTTGAACTACACAGTTTTTAATCTTTAATTATCTAAAATACATTATCATTTCAGTGTAAACAAGAGCAAATGTGTTAGGGAAATATAACTTAATCCCATGATCCAGAAACAAATATATTGTGTCCATGATTCAAAGACTATCATCATAAAAACATATAGTGTATGCATGTTTGTGAGTTATAACTATCCAAAATGAAATATCTGTTGCTCTACCATGCACAGCTTCGACTAAATTTAAAATGCCTTTTCTCACTCAAAGAACATTCTTCCACTTTGAAATACTCATAAATAAAAGTTCTGAATGACTTCTACAAATATATATATTTGTAGATTTTATTTTTTATTTTCTGGTAAAACACTTTAATAATTAATCTAGAAATGCATTTCACCATTCCATTAATATAAAGTGCTGGATGCTCTATTTTTGAGTCTAACTCTACATATTTTTAGAAATACTAATATAGTAATTAAGTTGCATATACCTAAAGTGTATCTATAATGTGGCATTTAATCTTGTCTACTCCACAGGCTAATGCATGTTATTAAAATAAAACATGTTCATATGAATATATTGATTTTAACATAAGTTATTATAATCACATATTACTATACTTATCTAAGCTTTTTAAAATTTAACATTAATATGTTTATAAGTTAGTTACATCGTATTTCAAATTCTTCTTCTGTGACTCAATTGTTAATGTCCTTTGCTGTTATCTTTCTGTTGATGTGACTATTGTTTTCCATATTCGTAAGAATTCAATACAGACAACATTGTAACATTTGTTTTTCCTTTCTCCTACATTTTTAATCATTTTATTTGGTAGTTTCCTTTAGCTATTTTCTGTAGAGAAGGCTAAAACATATATGTAATCCAATTTATCAACATGCTTGAAAAAAGTTTTCTTATGTCCATTAGTCACATATTTTCAATTATATTTAAAATAGTCTTTATATTTACCCTGAATTAGTTTTAGGATGAGCAATTTGATGAGTGATCAAGGTTTTTCACTTTTCAATTGTCTCCATTGAATTTTAGAAAAGTTAATTGCTCTCCCTTCTACTTGAAATTTAATGGTTATCATGTGGATAGTTTCCTCACACACAGACTTTGAGTTCAACCACTTGTCTGACTATTCTACAAGTAATACATGATATTTTGATTACTGTGACTTAACCACTTCTAATCCTAGTTAAGCTTTTCATTGTAAAAATTTTACTTTAGAGACTTCCAAATTATTCTCTCATATTTATTCATCCAGGAAAACTTGCAATCATTTTGTTAGATTTCATTAAAAGGATATTTAGAAAAGGATCACATATTTTGAGATTAAGAACTGGAATATATTGCTTCTGTGACATGTGATAATATTAATAAGAATACCAATAATAAGAATAATAAAAATAGTACCAGTAATACCAATAATAAAGAATAATAAAAATAGATTTTGTGATAAATAAATAAGTTGATGTTTGTGGAAACTTTAATACAATCATCAATAAATGTTGAATGAATTCAATAATAAAATGATAGAGTTGGACATTAATAAATTTTGAGTCCTTTGATGCAAGAAAGTGACACATCTCTCATACGATAAACTTAATTCCTGTCCCTGATTACATATTGTTAGCATCATTCTAGTCATCTTTTATTTGTATTTTTTGAAGCATACTATATTTTTTTCATTATATTTTTGAACTGGTTACTTAGAACAGAAGTATATTTTTTGTTAAAATGTCTGTTATGTTGGGCCTAGAATATCCATCAAAGTCTTGTTTTTTGAAGACTTGTTCCATGATGGATGCAAGATCCAGAATGTCCAGGAATGGGTTTTTTGGGGAAGTGATTAGATCAGAGTGCTTTGACCTCATCAGTGAATTAATCCACTGGATGGATTAATAATTTCCACACACTTCTGGAAGGTAGTGGCAACTGTAGACAGATGGAGCAGAGGTTGAGAAAGGAGGTCATTAGAGGCATGATCTTGGGGATTCTCTTTCTCTGCTTCCTGACTGCGATGATCTGAGCATCTCTCCTGTGCCAAATCCTTCTGCCAAGACATTTCTGTCTTGGAGCCAGCCAACCATGAACTGCAACTGTGAGCCAAAATAAGTCTTTCCTCCTCCAAGTTGTTTGTTTCAGGTATTTTTGTCAAAATGATGAAAAGCTGACTAATACAACATCTCAAATATTAACTCTCATATCATTTCTCATTTTCTTAATTAATTATTTCCTTGAGATTATTAGGTACCCTATTCTCTTCAAGTCTCAATATTAATTCTTCTCTCTTAACTTCTGGTAATTTTTCCTGATTAAATTGGACAACAACTTCAGAAAAATGAAATAACTATGACATAAATTGCACAAATATAAACAAGGCATCAAACTATTAACATGGAAAAATGCAGAAAAGTCTGATACCTAGTTCAGGGAGCCTAGGGAAAACAGGCCTGGTAATGCACAGATCATGGTAACATAAATGTGTAGAATATTTTTCTGAGTAATTTGGTAATGCTAAATATATTTCCTCAACTCTATAACATACATTTTTTCACATTATGCATTTCTATAATGAAGCTCATCTAGCAGTGATATGTATAGTAACAATCATAATCAATCTGGGGTAATTGTGACTATGAAACCTATATAAATCCACGAATGACTTCATTTGACACAATCCAATAAAATCAGCAATATTCCATTCACAAATCATCTTCAATGTGATGTAATGCTATATCCAATATTTTTAAATAATACATCTACTAGAAATTTCATACTTTAAAATACTATCATATGAGTACAAAAATATGTGATACATAACCTAAGAATGTTGATAATTCTAAAAATAAAACAACAAAAATCCTTCATGGAAATAGGATGTGTACATGTGTTTATCTCTAATAAAATCGGAGTGTCTTGCCCTTCCCCATTTAGACTTATTTTGGCATAGTATCAAATTTAATATCTTCTCATAATATGATTTTGAAAAACATCTTTAAATAATGTAAGCCATGATACTCCGCTCCTCACAGCATAGGCAACAATTTGTATTATTTACCTCCATTATTTCTGCAATTATGATAATGTTAAAAAGTTATGTTAACTGTTTTCAGTGACATTTATTTGAGTATTTCTTATTTTGAGATTATCATTACTATTGATTGAACATTTGGGATTTTTCTTCATTGACTTACTATTTTTATTCTTTGTTCCAACTTTCCATTGTGTTATTTGTCCTTTATTTGGTGCTCTGTGTATGTTTTTGTTAATGTTGAGTAATTTAAAAAGCAATGATAGAAGTTTAGACCTCTCAACGTATTTTAAAATTAAAGCCTACATTTCCCAATAGCCCAGGTGTCAAGTACATAAAGTTGCAATGAAAATTAAGATACATTTCAGTTGAATGATAAGAAAAATAGGGCCGATGCAAACTTCCAGCATGTAGCAAAACTGTAGATGGAAAAAAAAAAAAACTGTACATGGATGCTTGTATATATAAGCAGTCGGATGTGGTGGCACATGCCTATAATCCCAGTGCTCAGGAGTTTGATCAGGAGGATAGCAAGTTCAAGGTCAATCTCAGGAACTTAATGAAGTTCTAACCAAGAGGAAGGCCCTCACTTCTTCTTAGTGAGACCTTGTTTCAAAATTAAATATAAAATGATGGGGAATGTGGTTCAGTGGTTAAGTACCCCTGGGTTCACTGGTGCAAAATATATATATTAGACCATATATTTTTTAAAAATCTAAAATGTAAAAAAGGGTTGGGGGTGTGGCTCAGTGGTAAAAAAACGCCTGTGGGCTCAACCCCTGATAAAAAAAATTATGATGGATTTCACCATAAGCTGGAGAGCTGCATGCCTTGATTTGGTGAATGGTTCACAGGGAGAAGCAGGGAAACCATTGCAACTGCAGACCACCCAAGTGAGAGAAAGTGCTGCCGTGTGCCAGGGTGAAAAGAGTAAAGACGTAAAGAGTATAATGGATAGAAAAAGTCCTTGAAATTCAGAGTCTGCAGGACTGCCAATGAATTGGTACAGTGGTGGCAGGGACTGGAAGAGGCAGAGTAAAGACAGGAATCCAGGGTGACTTTGGGGATTCTGGCTTGAGAACTCCATGGGATCGTGGTGGCAATTGCTAGCACTGGCTTTTGTAAGCACTCTTTCTCCAGTCAGACTAGTCAGTTAATAAAATATGATCTAATTTTAAAAAAATCTAGCTATCAATTTCTAAAAGTTCTATGTAATTCATTAAGCCAAAAAGTAGAACAAATGTTAAAAATTATATGAGCAGACTATAATGAAATAAGAAACAATTATACAAAAGAAGGAATTATTAAAGCTCTGTAGTGGGCAGAGTAATATTGCCCCTCTCTAAGATATCCATGCCTTGACCTCCCAAACTTGTGAATGCATCACCTTTCATGGTAAAAAGGACTTTGCAGATATAGTTAAGTGCATTCTGATAGAAGATTGCCCTGAGTTGTTCTTGTGGAACAGTGTGATGACAAAGAGTGTACAGGAATGAAGGAAGCAAGAAGTCAGAGAAGTGACAGAAGGAGAGAGGGGAGTAATGGAATTATAGTGTGGGGACCACAAGTCAGTTAATGGGGGCAGGCTCTAGAGACTGGAAAATCCAAGCATACTGGATTCTCCCTCAAAGGTTTCTGAAGGAACACAGCCCCATAAGCATCTTGATTTCGATCCATAATTCCCATTTCAGACTTTTGACTGACAGACTTTAAGATAATAAATTTGTGGGATTTATACAAAGTCACTGTCTGATAATTTGTAGATCAGCAATATGAAATGAATAAAGCATGCTATTTTTCCATGAAAAAGACTAATAAGATGGATAATGCCTCTGCAGAATTTAACACATTAAGAAAAAGAGAGGAGTATGCATTTTCAATATCAAGAACAAAAATGCCAGATATAGATCAGAAAAATACTTAAATAAAATACTAAGGTATTATTAACAAATCTCTACCAATCAACTTGATCAAATGGCCCTGTGAAACCTAATATACCTAAGGTGGCATAAAAAGAAATGGTAAGTAACATTTTTATTCCTAATAAAAAATCAAATTTCTCATTAAAACTATACTTACATGTTGAGGGGATATCACTGAAAATGATACAACAAGCACTTCTGGAAATTTGTTCTTTCATAAAAGTAACCCAAAATTGTGAGAATAAGCTTTTACATATCTCTGAAAATTAATCAAAGGCTTTCAGCAAATTGGAGAGCATTTAATCAAGAAAAATGGCTGAATCTTGGTAAGAACATTGACCTTTGTGATGTTCCCATTCCCTGATGCTTATATAGCTTAGCCCTAAGCCTAATAAATAATAGCTCACATTGCTCAACCAGTGGGAGCAGGAGGGGAGCTGGAACTCTTTCAAAACCTCATTTCCAAGGAGCAGTTATAATTTGACATGTCTGGTAGTTTCCTAGAGGACCCACTTGAAATTTTTTTTTTTCAAATCACTCAAATCCTCCCAGGGC
>JAJEJO010003372.1:0-29051 GCA_020662805.1 Glaucomys volans | reverse complement strand
GAACACAATTAAGGTAAGTAATCATCTAACTAAAAATCTCAAAAGGAAAAGCAGGGAAATAAGATGTCTATAGCAGCTTTGAACCAGTTCAACATGT
Organism: Glaucomys volans; assembly: GCA_020662805.1. NCBI lineage: Eukaryota > Metazoa > Chordata > Mammalia > Rodentia > Sciuridae > Glaucomys > Glaucomys volans. Next base: position 28,954 of record JAJEJO010003372.1, on the reverse strand, counting down.
TCCCGGATACTAGATGGCAATGTGCATGCACAGGGTCCTATTATCTAATGTTTTAGTTGGTTGCTTGTGCTTTTGGCATCAAAACTACAGATATACTGCCTAATCAAAGGCAAGGAAGACTTATACCTATGGTTTTGTTCTAAGAGTGTATAGTTTTGGCTCCTACATATTAGTTTTGTTTACTCATTTTTAGTTCATTTCTGTACATGGCATGCAGTGTGTGAATTCCAGTTGATTCTTTCTTACATGGATACTCAATTGTCATACTACCCAATTTTAAAAAAAATTCTTTCCCTGTTAGATTCTTTCCCTGTTAGATTCTTTTCCTGTTAGATTTTTTTCATTCCCTTATTGAAAAACAATCAACTATAAAAACAGACCGTATTTTCATACTATTCCATTGATTGGTATATCCATTATTTTGCTAGTAACACACGCTACTAGTAGCCTTCTTAAGTTTCAAAATATGGCTAAGTAAGTTCACCATTTTTTCTCCTTTTCAAGATTGCTTTGGTTATTCAGGGTCCCTTGTAGTTTCTGAAGAATTTTAGGATCATCTTGTGCATTCCTGCAATCAAGAATTTAGAATTTTGGTAGAGACTGCATTGAATCTGCAGAGTATGCTCTCTTAACATTATGTCTTCCAATCAATTTACACAGTTTATCTGTATTTAGATCTTATTTAATTTCTTTGAAATATTTCATGATATTCAGTGTACAATTTGACTTTTGTTTGGTTATGTTTATTTTTCAGTATTTTATTACTTATCATATAATATGAATCATATAAATGGAACACCTTTCTTATTTTGTTTTTGGATGATTTCCTTGCTACCATACAGAAATACAGTTGAGTTTTGTATACCTAATATGTAAGAGCTATAAATATACATTCTTAGGAAAAACCCCAGGAATGAATCTTTCTTCCCTTGAACTAGACAATGCATCCTTATATATGATACCAAGAGCACAAGAAACCAAATAAAAAAATAAATAATAGGACTTCATCAATATTTTAAACTGTAAAGCATCAAAAGCACTGTGATGAGAGTAGAAATTTAACCTATAAAATGTGGAAAAATATTTGCAAGTTCTAAATCTGGTAAGTTCTAGTATTCAGAATTGGAAAAGAATTTGCACAGTTCAATAATACAAAAGACACCCCAAGGTTAAACAATAAAAGATCAAATGATTTGAACATTCTCCAAAGAAGATATACAAATAAGCAATAAGAACATGAAAAGATACTTAACATCCTTGGTTTTCACTGAGAGAGCAGTCAGAATTACAATGAAATAGTGCTTTGCACACATTAGCATGTCAAAATTAAAAATAATTAAAAATAAGCATTTGTAAGATATGAAAAACTTGGAGCTTTCATTCAGTGCTAATCAGTATGTAAAATGTCGTGGCTACTTTGGAGGTTGTTAAACAGGGTTGCCCAGAAATATATCTGGCAATTTCATTCTTAGCCATATACCAAAAAGATTGTAAACAAAACCTTGTACATGAATGCTCATAGCAGTATTATTCATCATAGCCAACAAATGGACACCCCCAAATATCTAAGAAACCAAAAAACAGATGCAAGATTGTGTGTGTGTGTGATAACATACCTTAGCCATAAGAAAAAAATATGGTGAAAAAAATAGGAGAAACTCAGGTTACATAGGGTGAGGTGTGGCAAAATGCCTTTAACTGTAGAAGGAAACATCTGCCTCACCACTACTGAACTAAAAATGCAAACCCAAACCTGACTTGAATGAAGTGTTCAAGTCTCTGAAAATCTACAGTCATGATGTGATCTGGGTGTGGAAACTTAATGGGATTTTGAACTCAGGATTTTGAGCTTTTAGCATATACCTATGGTCTTCAAAAGTTCCATCAGTCAATGCCCTTGTTATCTCCAAAGCAATTAGAAATGCAACTGCTTCAATTCTTTCCTTTACTCTTCATGGATTCCACACATTAGCTGAGAACTTTCTTCTATTTCCATAATTATGTGCATCCTAGATTACAGAAAGTTTAATAACTGTGCCTTTCAAGATGTACTCTAGCTCAAGTACACCATAACTTGTATCTTCTTGTCCTCCATGACATAAACATACATCAGAAACAATTCAAAAAGTTGATGTCTAATTGTAGTTCATTTGGATGGATAATTTGATTTTTCTGATACAGGTAATTTTTTTTCAAAAGTGTTAACTAACTCCCATCTTTACCAGAGTCAGTTTTGATTTTTTAAGAATGCATTTTCTTGCAGCGTTAAGGCTTGTTGGTATTCTAATACATATCTGGGATTTGTATTTCAGCAATTCATTCAACATATAATGTCAAAAGATCTTATTAGTTTGATTCTAGAAATAATTTTGCCTAGTCAAGGGAATGCAACTAAATTATATGCTTTTGTCAGATAAATCTCAAATCTTATCTCAGATAAATTGTAAGGATGTTTCATGGGGCTGCAATAATAAGATTTTTATTATAAATTTCAGCTTTCTCAATTCTTCAGCTAACTATAGAAAAAATGGTGGAAATCAGCTGAAATAGGTAAATGAATGATACGTGGACAAAATAATTCATTTCTAAAATTAGTACCTAATGTTAAAATAGTGATAACCTTAACTTCATGGATATCCAAGTAAAATTATGCCAATTATTAATTAATAATTTTCTGACCTATCTAAAGCAATTTAATTAAACTAACATATCAGGCTTTTTTTGATAAATCCTTTATACATTTAGATTCCAATAAAATTATTTTTACTCATGACACTTCTCACATCCTAAAGTAACCACCATAGCAATCAGAACTCTAAGATTAAATTGAACTAAGGGAGAAAAAGCAAATTCTGTCCCCAAAGAAACTCTTAACTGTAAATAAAATTACATTTAACAAATTAAACAATATTTTGTATATTGCATGTTACTAAATACCTTTAAACTTATCCTTTCATTTCATGTTTTAAATGCCTTTAGAATGTAAGAACCATTGCCTATTTTACCTATTAGCCCAGAAGGGGAAGGCTCAGAATTTGAAATGTTTATAAAGATGTAATATATCTTAGACTAAGGAGATATGTGTGGTCTTTCTCACACACTTTTAAAAAATTAACATTAGAATTTGGTTCATCATGTGCCAATCTGGGGATGTTTTATGAATAAAAATGTGAAAGTAGTTAGAACTTTCAATTATTAATTTTCCTTTTCTAAATTCCATTTGAGTCCTTGAATTTGTCCAGGCTACTCTGGCACTTCATAGTTTCCATTTTTTTATGCTAAACTTTTGAATCCTTAAAAACACATTTATAAGGCTAATAATAGTAGAGCATAAATTATATATGCATATATATATACATATATATATATTTAACATAACCATTTGCCTTTGGAAATGGAATCATACTTTTCCTTACAACTTTTACAAATAGGGCCATAGAGATGCTTCACTACCATTCTTTCCCCTTCTCTTTCTTCCTATATCCAACACTAAATTATTCTACTTAGACATTTCTATTAATGATTTTCAGGAAATCTAGTCAGTGAATATGAATCTGCAAGACTGCTACAATTGGGTAAGAATTTCTCAAAGGAGAAGAAATTCTAGTCTCTGGTACATTAAGTTCATCACCAATGTCTTTATTGTGATTACTCAGCAGGAGTAGGATGAAACCCTATAACCCCATCCCCCTGACAAATTTTTGTTTGGACATAAAGACTGATCATAGCACATAGCACATGAGTGTATCTAAATGTTGATTACTCACACAGTGAGGCTTTCTGGGAAGAGCAGAACAGGTTTTCCGGGCAAGTCCAACAATGTTTGAAGACGTTAGGAGAAGGAGACTTGATCGAGCCTTCAGGGTGATTAAGGATGGATCTGGGGTAGAAGATCCCCCCGATTCACCAAGGCATGAGCAGTTTAAAATTCTGAGTAGCACCAAAGGAGGTAACACACAGCTTCTCATCAGTTTGGCCTGGAATGCAAAAACAAACAAACAAACAAACAAAAAAAAGAAAAACAGAAAAGAAAAAAGGGAAAGGGAGTGGTGGGACTTGAAGATTTTCACGCAGACATCAACAGTGATGTCAGACTCCTTACTGAAAACCTCTCTACTGAAACCTACTGACCTGTGGTTACTCAGGACTAAGGGCTCCTAACCTAGGCTTTGAGTCTTGTGTTCTGTGGTCTTCTGTTTAACAAAGAAAAAATTCCCTCTTTGAGGTCTTTCTACCCAGAACCCTCCATGAAGCTGGCTATGATCTCAGACAGTCATGTGACCTGTGAACTCTATACCAATTTCCCTTAGATGTAAGCATAAAAGGATGGGAAGCAGACCTCAACAGATTCAGAGAAATCTTTTATTCTTTCTCTGACTGGGGCACCGTCAGGGCCCATTTTCCAGATGGCCCTCAGTTACAGAGGGGATTTTGATTTTATAGGGTACAATGAGGATGATGTAATCATGTATAAGCAGTTTTGACCATCAGGGGCTAGTTAAATAGGTTAAAACTTTAATTTAGGAGGGTAGTTGTGAAAAAGGTTGAAACTCATTGTTATCTGGGAAGATAAGAGTCCAGATCCTGTGGGATGAGTATTCAAATCTTGCCCACTGGTATTTGCTGTGCCTCCATTTAGGACTAATTTGCCATGGGGGAAGGTCATGGTTTAAGGTCCAACATTCAGGATCCGCCCGCCCCTTTCCCGCATTGTTCCTTAGCTAGTTATCCTGCCTCCTCCCCAGATGAGCCGCACCTCTCTCCATTTTTCTTCGGGAGCTATCTTGCAGGAATATTATTTTCCATAACCCTTCACTAGGGATTGCCCACTGTTACTTGCAGTCCTCCAAATTACTTTGTCCTTTCCTTCTTCCTTTGGAAAAATCTAATGCATTTTTCTCAATAATTTTGGCTTTCACAATAAGAAAGGAAGAGGGACTGTTTCCATGACCTTCGGGTAAGGCAAACCAACCTTCCCTGCCTCAAAGGAGTACAGTGGGGATAGCTGCCTGTTTGGAAAAGGGAATGGACAGACATTAATAGCTTAATTGATTTTATTTCCCCATAAGTTACAGTCTAAAAGTCCTTGGTATGTCCTGGGCTCTGAGCCCACACTCCAATTCTGTAGATCTTACTCTCTTCAATATCATAGAGAGAAGGTTTCTCCCTTCCTGGTTCTCAGGCTTCCCCCGTGTAGAAAGTGAGAGAGGAATTTTCATCAACATCTTTTTCCCGGGCATTCTTAGTCACAGAGTCTCACATGTTCTCCAAATTTTATCATTGGATAAAGGTCCCAAGAGATCAGACCCCATTTCCCTCTCAGGGCTGTCATTCCCCACTCTTTTGATGTGAATGTGGAAGTTTCTTGTGCTAACACACTTACCTTTGTACCTGAATCTCTTTGGATTTATTGCTAATTGCCATAGAGAAAACAAAGGTGGTTAGGAAAAATAGATACAGAAAGAAGTTATCAAGATTAGAATACTTTCATGGTGATGATTCTCATCTACAACTATTGAATCTCATGTTTGCAAATGACATTCTTATGGGCATCCTGCATTATTTCTCAGGTAGGAGATTCACTAATTGTTCTGTACTACCTCATCACTTTCAGAATAAATAGTTATGTATATCACTGAAGTGTATCCTTAGTATCTGAAGAAAGAATTTAGCTTTAAAAACCACAGGAAGAGAGATGGAAGGAAGGGAATAAGGAAGGGAGGGGAAACAGGAAGGGAGGGAAAAGCTAGTGGTCCCCTTTGCTGCACACAGGCAATCTGTAGCTCTTGGGTCGTATGATTCATCACCCCTGACAGGTTCCAGGTTTGTATGAGCTCCATCATATATATTCTCACAGGTAGTTTGACTTCCACCATCCTGCTGGCTTTTGGCAATCTATGATAAATGCATAAGAAATAGGCACCACACTGAAAGTATCTGTAAGAATCATTTTGTAAATAAATAGAAAATTTAACTTTGTTCTCACAGTTCATGCCTGTCATTTTGTAATGTTATTTTGATTGCAAAATTAATACTGTTCATATTTACCAAGTAAGAGATAAAAATGTCTCTATAAATTATGGTGGTCAGAAAGCGCTTTTTTGCTGATAGTTTAAAAAGTTACCTAAGTGCTATACAAACTGCGTCATATTTGAAAAGACATCATTCTCCCCTACTTTTGACAAATATTCTGAAACCGTGGCCTCCAACTGTCAATCTTGCTGCTTCATGTCTGTCCATTTTCACTAGATTATTGTGTTCCCTGAGAATACTGAGAACAGTTTAGTTTTAAAATGGAAGAACTGAAGAAATGTGTTTTATTTTTGAAAATACACCAATTGGCTATGAGAGGAATTGCTCATGTGGTTTTGAAACAAATGCTGGGATTGACCAGACTTAGAGAAATGTAATGTCATTGTCAAGTTTAGAAATAAACACATTTTAACTAGTTCAAGGTTAAGAGGAACTGCTTCCACTGGAGGTAGAATAGCCTCACAAAACTTCAGCAATGAAAATATCCCTAACCATCCATTAGTGTCAACCTACTATGACATTAATATTCCATGATAATCCATAATAATAATAATATCTAAAGGAGATAGGCCATAAGAAAACAAATTCATAAAGTGGGAAAGCAGAACTAAAGTTTTCAGATCAGTAACAAAAACACTTTAATATATGAGTGTACCCTTTTCCCCACATCCTCGCCAACACCTGTTGTTGCCTGTATTCTTAATAAAAGACATTCTAATTGGGGTAAGATGAAAACTTAAGGTGGTTTTGATTTGCATTTCTCTTGTAACTAGGGATGTTGAACATTTTTTCATAAATCTGATGATTCCTTGTAGATCTTCCTCTGTAAAGTGTCTGTTGATTTCCTTGGCCCATTTATTGATTGGGTTATTAGTGTTCTTGGTGTAAAGATTTTTTAGTATTTTGTAGATTATGGAGATTAGTGTTCTATCTGAAGTGTGTGTGGCAAAGATTTTCTCCCAATCTGAAGGCTCTCTCTTCACGTTGCTGATTGTTTCCTTTGCTAAGAAGAAGCTTTTTAGTTTGATTCTATCCCAATCATTGATTCCTGCTTTTATTTCTTGTGCTTTGGGAGTCATGTTAAGGAAATCTGGTCCTAGGCCAACATGATGGAGATTTGGACCTATTTTCTCTTCTATTAGGTGCAGGATCTCTGGTCTAATTCCTTGGTCCTTGATCCATTTTTAGTTGCTGGTGGGATTGCAAGTTGGTGCAGCCACTCTGGAAAGCAGTGTGGAGATTCCTTAGAAAACTTGGAATGGATCCTCCATTTGACCCAGCTATCCCACTCCCTGGCCTATACCCAAAGGACTTAAAATCAGATTACTACAGTGATGCAGCCACATCAATGCTCATAGCTGCTCAATTCACAATAGCTAGATTGATGCATAATGCTGGGTGGAAGGGACTCAAGAATGGTGGAAGGATTGATAGCATAGAGGGAAGGGAGGGGTGGGGGGTAAGAATAATAACAGAATGAGACAGACATCATTGCCCTGTGTACATGTATGAATGCACAGATGGTGTGACTCTGCTTTGTGTACAACCAGAGAAGCAATAGCTGTACTCCATTTGTGTACAATGAATCAAAATAAATAAATTTTAAAAAACCACTTTAATTCTTAGTTACATATTCACAACAGTGAAGGTACTTAAGGTCACAGATGTAAACCCTGAGCAGCATTAACCCCATAATTCTCAACTATGCTGCCATGAAAATACGCACCAAAATGCAAAGGAGAAGAAGTTTCTGTGGCACAACTGCCAAACAACTGGAGGAGTTTCTATCCAGCAGGACTGTGTGGTATTCTTAGTCAAATGGTGCGGTCCTGTCAACGGAGACAGCATAGGCAGTCCTCTCCTGGGCAGCTTGGGCTGGTTCACCTGCGCCACACCATTTGCTTATGAATAATACTTCTGCAGCACTCTTGCAGCCTTCACAGTTTCCAGAAATGCAATGGATCTGCTGATGAGTCTGAGAAAGAGGTGGGATTTTGCTGAACTCCTGAGTTAAATGAAAATGAAATAGCAGACTTTGGAAGGATAAAGTAGATGGGATGATTTGAAGTTTGCAGATGTGTTTGTGCATTTGATCCATTGTTTTGAGCGAGTGATAAAATTACTTACTACTTTTACTCTAAATTATGCAGTAGTAAACCCCATTCCTCATGTTAAATTAATTCAATAGCAGGATTAAAAGGGATTGTTCTTCAGGCAGATAGAATCAGACACAATAAAAGATTGTGAAATAGCTGACATTTATGCAGGTTCAACATGTGACCCTCAACTTTAAGATCTAAGAATGTAAGTAAATATAAACTACGGTTGAAGCCGGGAGTAGTGGCACACACTATAATCAGCAGCTTGGGAGGCTGAAGCAGGAGGATCACTAGTTCAAACCAGCCTCAGCAAAAGGGAGGTGCTAAGCAACCCAGTGAGACCATGTCATTAAATAAATTACAAAATAGGACTGGGATATGACTCAGTAGCCCAGTGACCCTGAGTTCAATCCCTGGTACTCCCCACCAAAAAAAAAAAAAAAAAAAAAAAGATAAACTGTGGTTAAAATTAAAATGTTTAGCAACCAGTGTGAAATGGTATAAACTCTTAGAATGATTCTCAAGTCCCATAAAAGAAAAGCTGGCCATGGTCATGGCACAGAAGGAAGATCCTGTGTTTCCACTCACCTGTCCATCTGGTTACCTTGACTAGAGCTGAGTGGACAAGTAAGGAATAAAGAGAAAAGAGAAGCAGATCACTCATTTAATAGAATAATAGTCTAAACTCAGAATACCCAAGAAAAAATACTTGAAGGAGAGGAGGTAAGAAATGCAATAGTAATAAGGGATTGCAAGAAATAGAAGAAAGCAGAGTTCCAAGTGAGTCATCTTTAAGGAGTATAAGTACTTGGATGTGCTGGTATTGAATACTTGGTTTTTAGCCAATAGCAGATAGGGGATAAATGTCATTTAAATGAGACTGAAGTTAGTTATCACTGAATATCACGTAAGCCAGTCTCATTCTATCATTTGTATTTGCTAAATCCAATGACTTATCAGCCCCTTCCACTTCAATAATCATGGGACATCTGCATTTTTACATTCACCTTCTTTTATTCTGAGAAGTCTGGCTTTCAGGAGCTCACCCAGTCCTGCATAAATGTTGACTCATACCATGTTTCCCTGACCTCCTTTGCTGGTTTCGCTATTTCTCTCAGTTCCAAGGTTTCAAGGTCCTACTCTCAAATCACCATTTTTTCGGGGCCTTCCTTGATTTCTGCAAGTGATGATTTCTCCTGCACTCTGCACCACTGAGCCCACAGCTTGTTACATTCCCCCAGAAAATTATAGCATTTTGCTTCCTAATGTAGTGATTTGTGCCTTTCTTATTTCATGGACTAGAAAGCAGTTATTTAACAGCAAGAACTTGTTCATATTTCTGTGAATAGTCTCATAGTAGAGAATAGAGCAATAATGTATTTATGTTCTATATAATATTTTAAGAAAAGGCATGCAAAATTGACCTAAGAAAAATTGAAACCTTTATCTCTTATCTATCACTTAATGACCAAATACGAGTTGTTAGGAGTAATCATCTTCCCTCCTTTACTTCTTTTTTTTTGTCCTTGTTTTCCACCCACAAAACTATGTTTTACACATCTGCTTAAACAAGCTGATGTTAAATGACAGTTTTTGCTGATTTCCCTTGTTTTCATGGTTGACTTCATCCTCAAACATGAAAATCAGGCATTTCTTTGAAAATAGTAATATGTAATAACTTTTGAAGTTGCTACTTCAAAATTAGAAAATGGTATTAATTACAATTTAAATATGCTTAGATCACTTGACAGATAATATGATTTCTTCTGCAATTGCAAACAAAAATGATATGCAACTTAAATGTCAAATCAAATTTAAAGATTTTTCATATTTCTTTTTATGATGCTCTACTAATAGTTAGAAGCATTATGAACAACATAGTTATTCATGTCAAATATATTTTAATGACTTGCATACATTATATTTTAAAATGTTTTATCATTGTAAAGAACCATGAATAACTGACCTTTCCTTCAATTGTTTTTTCATTAAATCCTGTACCTTGATATCTGCCAGGTAGCAAACTCTTCCCTGAAGGGAAAGAATTTTGCAGTTTTACATTTTAAATAACATTATTATGTTATTATCATATAGAAAAATCTTTATACAAATACATTTGAAACTTTTTAACAATTGCAACAACAGAAAAATAACATCAATTGGTTTATATTTAGAAAGTCCTAGTAGGTTCCACAGATTGAAAATGTTTTGGTTTTAATGCGGTTAGAACTACAATATTCTAGTATAAGTCAGATTTCAGTTATTATCTTAATGCACAGTTATTTTCTAACCAGTTGTTAAATTATTACTAGCTGTTATTCAAAGGATTGATAAAGGTCCCCTTTTCAGCATCATGATCCTATATAAATTCATATATCTGTATACCTGAGAATTGTGTATGCTCAGATTGTTGGGTGATAGGGGTAGGTTTTAATGATGAAATTACACCACTTACCCCTTTTTCTTTTCTTTTCGAGACCTCTGTTAAGAGGAAGTCACACACACATAACCATCAATAGACAAATTGATAAGGCAGTATAGACAGCGCTATGTGTGGAATTCTGTGCAAGGTGAGCAACTCCTTCCTCACTGGATAGAGAATGAATAAGTGTCTGCTTTCCTTTACTCGTATGGTCCCTAGGGAAGCAGAAGTTCCCCAGATGATGAACATGAATACCTGTTTGCTATTGTTTTTATTGGTGATCACTGTGACCTGATCATGAAGATGGGAATAACAATGGTTAGAGGACTACACAAGGAATGGGGAGAGAGTCCTAAGACCTTTTGTGAATGATGGGTGAAATTTAGAAGGAAAGTGAATGGGCATAGGAGCAGCCTATCTTCAGCTGTAATTTTAAAGAGATGTAGAACTTGACGAGTGCATGTTTTATCAGGTGGGCAAATTGCCAGGGCAGACCCGAAGCTGGGAAGTCTTGGGAAGGATAGGGTGAGGGGAAGAATGAGGTGAGTGGAAGACCTGTGAAGAGAGAGCAGGTGATGATCGTTGAGGCCAGACAGCAGGAAGCATTGAGCAGGGTTTTCATGGTGACAAAGGGATAATACCATACATTATCCACCTTGTCTGAATAAGCCAATTTATCCTGAAGTAAAGTTTGATCAGCTTTCTTATTGCTGTGACCAAAGGACCTGCCAAGAACAATTTTAAGAGGAGGAAAATTTATTTGGGTTTCACAGTTTCAGAGGTCTCAGTGCACAGCCAGCCAGCTCCATTGCACAACGTCACGGTGGAAGAGTGTGGTGGCGAAAAGTGGCTCAGCACATGACAATCCGGAAGCAGAGAGAAAGCATCCTCATGAAGGACAAATACATACCCCAAGGGCATACTCCCCAATGACTCCCTCCTCCAGCCCACCTACCTGCCTAGAGTAACCACCCAGCTAATTCCTATCAGGGGATTAATACACTGGTTAGGTTAAGATTCTCATGACACAATCATTTCACCTCTAATTTTTTTTTAATTTTCTCACACATGAACTTTTGGGAGACACTCCAAACCTAAACCATAACAAGTGTTAATTATCACATTTTAAAATATTTCCACTTGGTCCTTCACATGGATGATTGTTCTACAGATGTTTCCATCATGTCTAGTTTGAAAGGTTATTAATTATTAGTTACTAATCTTCTACCACACTTGATAAGATCAAATAATGAATGAACTCCTCACTAAGTGCTATTTTCTACGTGACAGAAATTAACATAACTTTTATCCCCTTTCCCCTTTTGTTTCAGTTTTTGGCCAAAGCTTAGTCTCTTTCATTCCCATTTGCTGATTTCCTTTGATATTCTTGGTGATGAGTGACAGTCACTTGAGTCTCTCAGCTATCATTTACACAAATAAAACCTGACACAGCTTTCAGAAGACAATGGCAATACTATATCAATTTTTTCTCAGCATAGGCTCAAACAGCTGCAGTAACCAAGAGAGATGCAAACTGACTTCAGCGGTAATTTATACAATCCTAAATGGAGCAAAATATTCTCCTGATGAACAGCCTGGATCTTCTATAAACACAATGATATGTCACCAACTTTGTCATTGTTTTCTTCATTTCTCTTTTCTGAAGTCCCTAGAAAAGTTCTGCTCCTTTGTTACTCACCGACTTTTTAACCCAACTTCAGGTTAGGTTGTTGTATAAAGGTAATAAATATTTGATAAGAAATGCTCTTAAAAGCACATGACCAGATGGAAGTTGATAACTTTTTGGAATGAAAAAAATGTGTTTATTTTCCTGTTGTTATGAAAAATATACTGTAAATATTTTATTAACCTTTCAGGTTAGAAAGACTACTAGTTATAGTTTAGAATATTCAAAAAATATGAAGAGAAAATAAGAAATCAGGATAATCTGGTTAAGGACCTCAAAAGAAGTTATGCAGCCCACTATTCAAAAGTGGAAATCTGAGCACTGATGGAAAGAGGATGCAGAAATGAGATTAGTTTCTTTTATTCTTTTTTCGTAGAGATTATTTGTGAGTATAAGGTTATTTAGCTAACAAAGTAAGAATCTCTGAACTTCTCATTCTTCTGAAATTTGGGGAGGAGTTTATCAGCATGAACAATCCAAACCAATAAAAGAGCTACGTCTTCAGGATTAGAATTTCTAAGTACAACAGGAAGAAGGAGGCAGAAAAGAACCTTGTGATCCATTTATCTTCACAATCAAGAACACCAACACCTACAGATGTGGCAACATGATTAGAAAGAAATACATGTGTGCAGGTTGAACGTAAAAGAATAAAAATGAAGGTGGAAGATATGAAGAATAGAATGTAGAAAAGTTTAAACCTATTTGTGAATCAGAATTGCCATAGAATGGTAGAAGTCAAAGTGGTAAGTTCAAGAAGTGTCTTGGAAATTCACTTCCTAAATATTTTATGACCTACTCTTTTTCTCCTAATAGTTTCTGGAATACAAAAGTATTACAAATATAAATTTAGAAAATGTTGGTTTAAGCAAATTAAATATGTTTTTCTTCTGCAAGACAAACAGTGTCTTTATTGAGCAAATAGGAATTGTGAGTTTCCCAGCAAATCAAGAGCATGAAAACTTTCATAGTCCTGTTTGACTACAGAGCCACTTTTTATAAATGTCTATGAAAATCTTCCAGGACTATTAGTCCACTACATACAACTTGGAAAAATCTGGCTTACAGAAATTATCACAGGTCCTAAGTAATGTTTTGTTTAGCCAGCAGTCATTAAAAATTTGGAAGAAAATTGACCTATAATTTTTCACAACAGAATTCAGCAAAATCTCACAAGGATTCCTACATAAAAGCATTGATATCCCTAACCTAGTAAACGTACATTTTCTTCTCAGGGGACACAATTTCTCCCAAGGGAAAGTACATTGCTGAGGAAATATCACAAACCTTAATTCCAGAGATAAATTGAAGTTAAGATGATTAGTGGCTATAGGATCTTAAGAATTGAATAGGGTTCTGGGATGACTACAATCCGGACTGATAGGCCCCTGACTTCCTTAAATAATAAGTTGAGGCATAGAAGAGAAAGCAGCTTTCTGGATGTCCCCAAGGCTGTCAGGGAATGTGTGGTTTCAGTTATGGAACATTTTTTCTGGTTGGACCATGTAGAGAATTGAGGGATTGAGGTCTTGAGCCTTGTCCAAGACTGATTCTTGATCTGGCTGCTAAGAGACTTCAAGGGAGAGGAGTCAGTTTTTCAACCTTAGCTAACTGAGGTCAAAATAAATGGAGGGAGATGATAGACATCTTAGCATGAATATTTAAGTTCAGAAAAAGAAACATTTTGTAATAAAGAAGATTGCTGGATAGCCAAGAAGGGGTGTACCACCCCATACAGCTTCTCCCTCAATGGAAACACACCAATCTAGCGAGCTGTACTGCCTAGGACAATATAAACAGTGTCCTTCCTTGAGGCAAAAACAGGTTTCCAAGGTCCACTCATGAGTACTAGCTCTAAAGTGAGTCCTCATAGTCTTTGGAAGCAATGATATGTACCTCTTTTTTACCTATTTCATACAGAACATTATGAACATGGGCGGAAATTTTTAAAAGCCTTACTATAAATGACTAAATATTAAAGTCCAGAAGAACTGTTTCTGGAATAACTGATGAATATAAATGCCATGGTTGTAATTTGTATACTGATTCACATAAGGTTTATGGTACCTCTCATTCGTTTAACCTCTTTGTGTGTGTGTGTGGGGGAGAGATTTACATTTCATTATACAGCTTCCTCATCCTTCTTGGCAGGATGTAGGTGCTGAATTCCACTATATACTCATCTATTAAGAAGCTGAGTTTTCTGATAAATGTCCTAACATTGTGTTAAAAAAAAAAACAACTTTCTTTTTAATTGGGTTTGAAATAGTATTAACAATAATAGTATCATTAATTCTGAAATGTTATAACAATAGGAAGCAATTAATGGTGGCAATAAATATCAGTAGTTGGATTTACTAATATTAGAGTTTAGATATTGTCAGGGAGAAAACTGCTACTATGGTTGTTTGTTTTGGCTTTTATTCTCAACCCATAGGTCTGTCAAAGGAGAGAATGTGAGAAAAAATGAAGACTATCCCTGAAAATGATTCTGTTTATTGTCCAAACCTGCAAAATACAGTCGGAACTTTACACCTAGTTTAGGACTCTTTTTCTGTTTGGTTTATATAACACAAATTCCTTTGGGCAGAAGCACTATTAAAAGACAAAATCGCAACAAGTCTAGCTTTGGCTTTAATTGTGATTCTAGATTCCGGCAGCTGTCTGTACCAACAATGGTGCAGAATGCTCCCTCCACTGCCTGAGCAGGGAATATTTAATTTATGTAGCCAGAGAAAAGAAAGAAGCATGCAGAAAACAGAAGTGAGGCACAGAGACAGCCTGACTGGTTAAGGCTCAAATCTTATTTGACCTTAATTTGAAAAGATGGCCTCTTGTGATTGGCTGAGAATGAGCTACTTGTTATGAGAATAGGTTACAATCTGTTTGCATAGAGGTTACAGTTTACTATGCAAGGAGAAACCTTTGAGCCAAACTTAAAATGTAGGGAGGCAGCTATAGGTAAAACTTAATAGAAGTCGCTCTCTGTTTTTTCAAACATTCCTTATGAACATTTTGACTTTGAAGAAAAAATGTAAGGGTCTACTGGGCACTACTTCCAGGTCAAAGTCCTATGGAAAGTTTGAAAGAAGCAATAGTTTCACAAACATAATGTTAACCAGAGAGTACTTGAACCATATTTACCCCTTTATAGAAAGGTTTGATAATAGACTGCCTTTTGATATCAAAGGTACAGTGCTGACTTTGATGGCATTGCCATGACAATATCTCCAAACAATAGTGTCTTTACATTGTGAACAGGACCAGGACACCTCCTCCCTCTGTGCTTGAGAAAGCATGTTGTGATAGGCTGTGGGGATCGCACAGATTCTCAATTGTTGAAAATGTCTTCAGACCACTATTTCAGACCAGAAAATGGAAATGAAAGTAGGGCAATTACCAAAATTAACTGAGAAGACAAGCATAAATTCTATCCTTAGAATTTTCTTCCCAGGAAAAAAATCAGGAGAAATGTTTATATGTATTCTTTCTGGCACACATCACATGCTATATTCATTGATTTCAATTGTAAGAACATAATGGGGATGTAACCCCTCTATTACCTGGGCTGCAAATAACTTTCTCAGTCAAGTCTTAGAGGCCCTGCACTATGATAAAGCAAGAAGTGCAGAGTTCAATATAGCTCTCTCTCCAAATCAGAGAAAAATCCAGTTGTCCTCAGTCCTACATCAGTTTTCTGCCTACAGCTGAGTACAGATAGACTGACACGCAGAATCCAGTGCTCTACCACTCGTCATGGTAGTGCACATGCTTGAAATGCTTGTGGCACACTAGAATTTGGCAAAGTTGTACACATGTTAACCCCCGGAATCCTCACTGCAATCCCATGAGATAGATTATTTTATTAATCCCATTTACATCTGAAGAAACTGAGGCATAGAGATAATAAGAAAATTGGACATTGTTTTAAAATTGAATGGGAGAGTCATGATTCAAAACCAGAGCAAAGGACTTCAGAGTCATTACTTGATTATTAATTCATTATTAATTAAGTTCTTTGGCTATTTTACTGCCACTGATGAATGTGAAGGTCGAGACTTGCCCAGCAGTACTAGAGCTTTAATTCCTCCTAATTCTCCAGTCCTGTTTTCAGGAAAGAGGGATTAAAAAAAAAAATGGATCAGAGCTCCTTAGTGCAAAGCTTTTTTGATTTCTCATTTCAGTCACTTCCCTGAAATGCCAGGCTGCATCTGAGTTAGATGGGTTAGATTGGGGTGAACAGCAGCAGATGTAATTTGCCCTGAAGTAAGAATGAATACCAACATCCCTCCCACAGAATGGGGCAGCTTGGCTATTGCCCAGGTGCATGTAGATTGTACAGCAGGTGGAGAAGTAAAGTCAGAGGCTGAGAAGCAGGATCAGATCTCTGTGGCACAGCACTGCAAGCTGCCAAGGAACACAGGGCATTTTGTGCACTTGGTGGGAGACTCGAGAGAGGCCATATGTGGACACGGCATTAAGGGATGAGCTTTCTACACTAGTGCTCTCCAGGTAGGTGGTCAGGAGCCCCAGTCACCTGTAACTTCAGAGAAAACTAGCTAACCCTCAGTGGCTGTTATGGTTTGGATGTGAGGTGTCCCCAAAAAGTTCATGTGTGAGACAAAGCAAGAAGGTTTGGAGGAGAAATGATTGGGTTGCGAGCATCTTACCCCAATCAGTGAATTCATCCCCTGATAGGAATTAACTGAGTGGTAACTGAAGTGGTAGGCTGTGGCTGGAGGAGAATTGGGGGCATGGCTTTGGGGTATATATTTTGTATCTGGAAAGTGGAGTCTGTCTCTCTGCTTGCTGATCATCATGTGAGCTGCTTCCCTCTGCCACACTCTTCTGCCACGATGTTCTGCCTCACCTCAGTTGTGGAGAAATGAAGCCAGCCTTCTATTGACTAAGACCTCTGAAACCATGAGCCCTCAAATAAACTTTTCCTCTTCTACAATTGTTCTGGTTGGGTCTTTTAGTCACAGCAGTGAAAAAGCTGACTAAAACAGTGGCTCAGAGGACACTGGTGCAGGGATTCTCTTGATCCAGCGAGCTCTTCCTCTGGAGAGTCTGGACTCTCATGTGGATGTATTCACTCACGCTGCAGTTTCTCTGATTGGTGTTTTCAAGGCAGTGCTACCATAGGCTGATTCCCAAATTTCAGATGCTCATCAAGTTATTGCCCACATAGAATTTGTTGATTTCTCTTAGGTTATAGGTGCCATGTGGCCAAGCCCAGGAAGGGAGGGAAGGGATGGCCTGTCTTGGGTAGCCCCTGGAACCATATCATGACTCCTTTGTAGATATTCTCCCAAAGAAGACAAGCAACACAGAATAGATGTCTTGAAATCTAGTGTTCCAGCCTTTATGATGTCTTTTCCAAAGGTCAGGCAGCCTTGCCAGTAATGACTCTGCCCAAGTCAAGTGCACTCCACACTAGAGACCCCAGGGTAGCCTCACTGGTCTCACAACCTGTCCATGAGAGCTGGCCTGCTTTCTTAGCCTCACTCCAGCCATGTGCTCACTCAACTGAAGTTTAAACGTCAACATCACACAATAGTAAAACAAAAACAAACCCACAAAAACAATGTAAATATAGGTTTGGTTACCTTTTGCAGGTGATTTTTCCAGCATCTGACATGTTTCCTTCTCTTTGTGGCCTGCCTGGACCCTGGAGGTGTTTGGCTCACATCTGCTGGAGAATGTCTTTATGCATGGGAGTTTCAGGTGGGCTGCAGGCAGTGGTCCTGTCTCACATGCAGTGGCAATGAGGTCTGGCCGTGAGGAGGGGGCCGACGAGTGGGCACAGAGATCTGTTTTTCCTTGCTCCAGAGGGTCAAGTGGCCCATGCAGAAATGTTCCAGGTGTCCCTTTTCTCCTGGGATAAAGATATCAGGGCTGTGCAACACCTTCATCTTTATGGTGTCACTCTCTGAGATCTTTCTGGAAGTTTCTCTTACTGACTGTACATGATCTTTAATTCAATTATTCTCTTCATTATATCCTTGTCAAAAATACCAAAATATTCTAAATATTCAAATTGTACCTGATCATAATTGTTAAAGACTTTTTACTTTACAATTTTTAGATTTTCTTTTTGACTGGTTTTAGCAATCACTTTATTCCTTCAAACTATGCCACAGATGTAGATCTAAGTAGGTTATACTATAGATTATAAGAAAGGAATAAAATAAGTTATGTGATCCACAGGACTGTATGAAGAAAATACCTTGCTAACTATGGAATTTCCTAAAGTTTTGGTTCTGGGACCTCAGTGAGTTTTCTCCTTGTGAAATAATGGGAGCACAGCACAGACTGAATCATAAAAAAATAAAAGGAGAGAAAGAAAGCTTTCTCGAGAACAATATTTTATTTACAGATGTATGTATGAGTGCTCAAAGAATTCATAAAACTTCTTGCTCTAAAACTTTTAAGCAACAACAAAATGCATGGGATAAAATTCCAAGCCGTTTCTTACCCTAGCCATTCTCATGCACTCCCTTCCTGCAAGTGGCATAAGTTCTACAGTGGGTGGGTACTCAGGTATATATATGGATGTCCTAATACACTTTACTATTCTTATCTATGCATATCTTCTATCTCTTTCTAACAAATGTGTTCAAATATATGTACCCAGAAACCATGTTCATGATAGGACACATTCCCTCATCATAAGGGTCTTCCTTTATTTCCTTCTTTTATAATAAAACTATCAAATATTGTGTACATATTGACAGTGGCCAATTTTATTCATCCCTTCTTTTTTCCCTTCTTCATATTTGATATCAATGAAGTTGGATTTATAGATATGGGATTGCTTGTTAAAAGTTTGTTCGAAGTGTTTACATATTCAGAATTTTGATACATATTGCAATTTTTCTCCCAAATGATTCCACCATTAAAAGTAACCCTAAAAGTGAATTGCTTCTGTCACTTAAATTTTCACTAGCACAGTATTCTGAATCATCTCATCCTATAAGGGGAAAGGGACCAATTAGGGACCACCTCTCTGAGGGTCCCTTCCCTCTCAAATTGCTGCCCTCTAAAATTTTGAGGACATGGTAGTTCTGTGATATTTTCAAAAGTATTTATTTATTTTTAATATATCTGGTCCAGTTTATATATTTGTTTTGAGTAGACAGTTCATACAAAGCAACTCATCAACCATTGCTGGAAGCAGATATTTTATACTTAATTTTAGAGAAAATGAAAGATATACACTGCACATATATTGATTATAAAGACTGAAATAGGAAAAGAGAAATGAAAATTTTACCTGTAAGAAGTAATGTGCATAAAATAGTATCAAGTCAGAATGTAAAACAATACATCCTAACTTTAATTTCCTCTATTTGTAAGTGTAATATGTATCTCTATAGTCATGGAAAGATTACATGAATAGAATTAAAATATTTGGGATGAGATTATTATGGCAATTCCTATAGAAATATCATAAAATTCCAGAGATATTTTCTCTATTTGATAGTTTATCATAATGTTTAAAATAAATTAGAGACTTTTTACTTTCAGAAATACAACAGGAAAAGTCTAATAAAATAAAGAAATCATTGGCTTGGAGTCAGTGGAGAATAGCAGAGAAATCAGAACTAGGCCACTAACTCTCTGGAGAGGGGAGACGCTGAGCAAGTTGAAATGACTTCTGGGACTGCTCTTATGCTGGGGGCCATTGTCGATCCGGAGCAACAGGCAGGAGGTTCAAAGGTTTTCCACAGACTGTAGAGAGACATAAAATTCAGAAGAGATTTAGGTAACTTGTATAGACTGGAGGGCCTGAGCACAGCTTTATTTTAAATTTTAACATTTAATTTTTTGTTTCTGGAACTTCATAGCATGGAAAGATTAAACATTTCAACAAAAAGTCACTGAAAAAGTAGCCTATCCCTCAAAAACATTGTGAAACAAATATTAAAATTTCTGACCTACCAGAAGAAACAATATAAAACTAATATTTCCTATGACTATAATCTAGATGTAAGATTATTTGACAGAATCCAACAGTAGTCCTGAGTAAAACTCTTAGCAAACTAAATGAGAAGTTTTTTTCTTTTACTCTGGTCACTAGACCCACAGTCATGCTCCACAGCATGTGTCATGGTAAAATGGTGACAACTATCTCTGTGACTGTGAAGGACCATGTAGCATGCTCCCTATGGGTTTGAAAGAGCCCTGGAAGCTCCATCCAGGGCCAGAGGTAAGAGAAAGAAGGAAAAGGTATAAAGATCATATAAAGAGAAGCAAAATATTTATTATTCATGGATGACATGGTTATTTAGAAAGACAAATCAAAAAGAGTCCACAAAATAATAAACACGAAAACCTAGCAAGTTAAATTCAATATGGTGTCCACACAGCAAAGTTTATTTCTATTTATCAGTAATGAATAGGAAATGGAATTTATAAAACATTTTAACAAAGTTTGGAAAATATGAAGTACATGGGGATGGATCTAAAGATATATGTAGAAATCTTGTACACTAAAGAGCATAAAAAAGTATAGGAAATTAAAAATGGATAGATAAATAAATAAATAAATAAATGGAGTTATACTGCATTTAAGGTTTGGCAGATTTCATATCATAAACATATCAATTCCTCCTTAAATGGTTTATAGCAACAATGTAATTCCAATGCTGCAGACTGTTCTTCAATATGAAACTATGAAATAAACATAAAGTTTTATGACTAACTAAAGAATACATTTAGTACAATCCTGTAGAAGGTTAAATAGAATAAGGAGAAAGAGGAGAAACAGATGGAAAGAGGGGGATAGAAGAGGAAATGAAGAAAGAGAAAAATAATGCTGGAGGACTCAAAAATAAGATATTAAATCTTATTTATGACTCCATAATTATTAATAAAGTGTGATGTTAGTTATTTATTAACAAATTAATAAACTCAATAGCATTGAGAAACAGTCCCCAAATCACATAATCACCAGATTAATGACAGCAATAATATTGAAGTGCCATTGAGAAAAGATGGTAAATTCAATAAACTGTGCTGGATTAACTGGATATCCTAATAGAAAAAATGACCATCAAATTCTATCTTGTACCACAAATAAAAATCAGCCTTGGGTGACAACGTACATACCTTTAAAAGAAAAAAATTGAGAATATGTGCATGTCCTTCATACAGACAAAGACTAAACAGTTCACAAATAACACTGACCACAAAGTCATATTTAGGTGTTGGATACATAACTATACGTTATGTGAGAAAATGCATCAATATGTGCATTAATGATTCATGCATGTTTATGCATACATGTTTTGATGTATGTGTAATATGTCAATAACATTTGTTCTTCAGGGAGATTACATTTCTCTTTTAAATATTTCATCAAATTTCTTGTTAAAAATTGGAATTCTCCTAACCACACAAAAAACCATATTACTTAAAAATAAGTAAGGAAAATAAATTAACATATTGAATAAACTTGTATTAAATTAATATACATTCAATTCCCAGAAAGTATTCTTTAAAAAGAGATATTTTAATGGTCTTCTTTGTGTCTTAATTCTACCTAAATATCTAAACAAATAATATAATGCAAGGCTAAAACATTCAGTTGAAATAAACCATTTAAATGTAAAAGAATGGGGCCTATTTTTGAGAAAAGATTAAGACAGTGATGATAGATGAAAACTTCTCCTGGATTAATTAAAAGGTTTTGTACAAAGTCAATGATTTAACCACAACTATCAGTAACCTGTTCTTCTGCCTTTCTCAGCACAATATATAAATAATCATAATGTCATTAAAAATATCATTCCTTTAAAGGAAAGATAGAGGGAATAGAAATAAATTTTATGAGCAAAGATTAAGTGATTTGGGCCTTTTGAAAAATAGAAAAGCAAATGGAATATTTAATAACCATCTACAACTTTAAATTGGTAATTACGAGTGAAATAAGCAATGAATATTTCTCTAATTTACAAAGAACTATTAGAGCATTTGATTTATTTTAATGTTGGAGATTGAACTCTGTCAGTGCAGTGAGAGGTGACCTCATATATAGCAATTTTGAGAGCTCCAATATTAGGTCAAGAAATCAGAAGAATCCGTCTCTTCAACACCCATCCTACGTAGAGATCCACAGAGAAAGCCGTGAATTTTCACCTGTTGTCTAATACTTTTTGCAATTTTATGTCCTATTACATGATATATCCATTTATTAAAGCATAATATATTTTATATAATTTGATTTGAGAATTCTTTCTTTTTAAATTTTGAAAGACAATTATAATTTTAAAAAATGTGTCATTTTGTAGAAATTCATAAAAATTCCCAGTTTGATAAACATTGGCTGGAGTGATATTCACTTTGAAAAGAAAAGATTGTGCATGTATGGTGGTATGTATTTTTGTGGTGCTGGGGATCAAATCCAAGGACCTCAGACAAGCTACAGTATTGCTCTACTGCTGAATTTCATCCACAGTCCCTACAAAGGAACAATTTCAAAAGATAGCTTATTCTGCCATGCAACACCCCTAGTTAACAATATTCTGCACTTCAGATTTTATCAAATGGATAGATTTCATGTTTAATGTTCTTATAATAGCAAAATAAAACAAAACAAAAAGAACAGGAGGAAACCGGGAGGTGTTAGATGTATATATTACCATAACTGTGGTGGTGACATCATGGGTGTTTATGACTAAACCTATCAAACTGTGCTTGTCAAAAATGTATAGCAGCTCTTTGTAAAGTTGGTAAAATGAAACAAAACTAACCACTGGTGCCTCAGAACTTGACCTTACATGGAAATAGGATAATACATATGTAATTAGCTGAGATGAGGCCATAGTAGAGTAGGGCACACCCTTAACTCAGTGTGACTGGTCTTCCTTATAGGGAGGGAGACACTGACATGTAAGGGAAAAGTACTGTGCCCGGTCAGAGGCAGAAAGGCACGAGCTCAGATGGAAGGAAGGATGGTAAGAATTGTGGGCAAATGATCAGAAGCTGGGAGGAAGCTAAGGGGACTCTCCCATACAGGAACCAGAGGAAGCCCTGTGCTGTTGATACCCTGACCTTCCAACCTCAAACTGTAGGATAATCCATTTCTGTTGTTCATGACAATAAAAAAGTAAAATAAAACAAAAGTTTGTTTTAAGGTGCTATTTTGTGAACACTCAGAGCAATGAAGCTGGAATTTATTTTAAGTGAAAACACTAGGAGCTTCACCCCATAACTACCTATAAAAAGATGTAAGCTATTGGAAAGTTTTAGGTGCAGAGGCAATTAATATAAATTTCTGTGGCTGAGATCCTGAGAAGTTTTTTTCTCACAAATCTCCCCAAGGGTGAAATGCCAAGTATAGCGCATTCGTTATCCATGTCCACATGTTCTCAGGTCAACAATAGCTGCATCAGAGAGAAAGAGCTTACTGCATGGGCACAACTTTGTTAAAGCCATCCAATTGATTACTTTTTGTTCTTAGAACTACCATCTTAGAAAGTAGAACTGCTTTAAGAAATTCTAGGAGTAAAGTTTATAACAATAAATACATACATCATAACAGATGAAACATCTCAAATAAATGACATACTATTATATCTCAAGGAACTAAAAAAACAAAACCAATCTAAACCCCAAATTAGTAGAAAAATAAATAATAAAGATTAAAACAGAAATAAACAAAATTAAGACTAAAAATAAAGTAAAAAACATCAGCCAGAAGTTGATATTCACAAAAATAGTCAACAAAACTTTTGCTAGACCAATTATGAAAATATAGAGAAGATTCAATTGAATAAAATTAAGAACTATAAAAGGAAACATCACAATTGTTACCACAAAATACAAATGATCATGAAAAATTATTATGAATAATTATATTCCAAGGTAATTATAAAATCTAGGCAAAAATGTATAAATCTTTGACCACCTATAATTTAGCAAGATTGATTTAAGAAATAGGAAATCTACACAAACCAATAAAAATGAAACAAATGAATGGTTAAAAATCACAATATAAAAGTATGAAACAGGAGTAGAGCATTTCCCATCAAAGAAAAGTCCAGGATTCAACTATTCTGCTGAACTTTACCTAACATTTAAAGAAGAACTAATATCACTTTTTCTCAAACTATTCCAAAAAAAAAAAAAAATGAAAATGAAGGGATTCTTCTAAACTTACTGTGTGAGGTATATATATTTGAGACAGCTTTTGATTGCTGCAACCAAAAGACCTGACAAAAACAATTTTAAAGGAAGAAAAGTTAGTTTGGGGCTCATGGTTCAGAGTTCTCAGTCCATAGACAGCTGACTCTCTTCCTCTGGGCCAGAGGTGAGGCAGAACGTCATGTCAGCGCAGTATGGAGGAGGAAAACAGCTCAGAACAAGGCCAGCAGGAAACAGAGACAGGCTCCACTCACCAGGGACAAGATACATAGCCCAAAGTCAACACCCCCATAGCCACTTATTTCCTTCAGCCACTCTCTACCTGCCTACAGTTAGTATCCAGTTAATCTCTATCAGGAAATTAATTTACTGATTGGGTTAAAGCTGTCATACCCAGTCATTTCTCTGCTAGGACTTCTGGCACTGTCTCACACATAGGTTTTAGGGGATGCCTCACATGTAAACCATAACAGTACATATTACCCTGATTTCAAAACCAGAAAAGTACACAGCAACAATATCCCTAAAGAACACAGCGGCAAAATATTCAACTGAATAGTAGCCAATGGAAGTTAACAGCACCCTAAAAAGATAATTCACCATAATCATGTAGGTATTCAAGGGATGTAAGAATGGTTTTGCACAAATAAATCATTATATGTGTGCATAATATTAACAGAATGGGCAAAACCCATATGTTGGATGCAGAAAATTCCTTTAACATAGTTTAATACCCCTTCATGATAAGCTCTCAACAAGTTAGGTATAGAAGAAATGCCCCTCAACTATAAAGGCCATGTAAAGAAAATGCACAGTTAACATGAGACTGAGCAGGCAAAAGTCAAAAGCTTTTCACCAAAGATATGAAAAAACAAGAATAAGGATTCCCACTCATTTCTACTCAACACTCTACTGAAAGTCCTAGCCAGAGAAATAAGGCAGGAGAAAGAAATAAAATGAATCCAAAACAGAAAGGAAAATGATAAACTGTCTGACTTTGCGAATGGTATGAGCTTACATATATAAAATTCTACTGTCATCACCAAAAGACTCTTAGGATTAATAAACAAATTCAGTAAAGTTGCAGGATATAGAGTCAACATAAACATCAATAGCATGTCTGAAGGCTAATAGTGAGCTCTCTGGAAAAGAAACTAAGAAAACATCTTATTTTATTTTGGACTTCTCACAAGGTTATAAAATAGTAAGACACCTTCGGTGTTAAAATGGATAAAAGACTGAAATGTAAGACCCAAACATGTGAGATTAGTAGAGGAAAACATATGGAGATGCTTCAGGATATCATATGTGCAAGTATTTTTGTTGCATAAGACCTCAAACACATAGGAGAGAACATTAAATGTAGACAAGTGAGATTACATCAAACCAAAAAGATTTTGAACAGGAAAAAAAAAAAAAAAAAAAAAAAAAACCCATAAAATAGGGTGAAGATGAAAAGATAGCTTACAGAATTGGAGAAAATAGTTGTAATCTATACATTTAACCAGGAAATAATATTCAGATTATAAAAAAAGCCACATAACTCAGCAGCAAATCATCACCATCATCACAGTCTCACAATCATCATCCCCATCTGATTAAAGATGGGCAAATGACCTGAACAGACATTTCTAAAAAGATAAAGCTAGGAAAAAAAATATGGAGAAAAGGGAATTCTTAAAACACTGCTGATGTGAACATAAGTTAATACAACCATTATGGGAAGTCGCGTAGAGATTACTCCAAGAAAAAAAAGAAAAAGAAAAAGAAAGAAAGGTAACTAGAAATATAACTACCGCATGATCCATTCATTCCACCACTGGGTATATAAACATAGGAAATGAAATCAGTATGTCCAGGAGGTATCTGCATCTTCATGCTGATTGCAACATTGCTCACAGTAACCAAGATATGGAATCCACTGTCCACCAGCAGGTAATGGATAGAGACATTGTTGTGAAAAAATGCAATGGAATACTATTTATTCATAAAAAGAATAAAATCCTGTCACTTGTGACAACACAAATGAACCTAGAGGACTTCTGTTAATTGAAGTAACCAAGACACAGAAAGACAAAACTCACATGATCTCACTCATGTGAAATCTAAAAAAAAATTGTATTTAAGTTGAGGGAAGCAGTGGGTTAACAGAGTCTGGCATCCTTGGAAGGAGAGGAAGGAATTTTTTGAACAGAGTCCAGATAGTTACAATCATATAGGAGGAATAAATTCCAGAATCTTCTGGACAGCAAGGTAACTTAGTTTATAATGTGATATTAGATTCTGGAAAAATGTACAGAGTGGGTGTTTTGTGTATCTCCCTGAAAACCACAGCTATGTTATATAATGCATTTACCAGTTCCCTATTGTTTATCTTTTCTACAATGGATATATACTTCAGAATATCATGTTGTACAAGATAGAGACATAAAATGTTATCAGTAAAATTTAAAAGTAAATGTACAGAAATTGAAAAAGTATTCAGTTGTCATGACTATGGACAGCTTCTACTAGTGAATCTCCCCAGAAGTCAAATGCCAAGTGTATCTAGCTTATCACCCTTTATCCACATGCTCTCAGTTAACAACAGCTCCATCAGAGAAAGAAATTGCTTGCTGAGTAACAGTAAGTCCAATAACTCTATTTGTTTTCTCTCAAAACTACCACCTTGTAAGCAGGTTTATTGGTTCAAGTTTTTCTGACTCTGGTCAGATATCAGCTCTTGGGACATATCAAAATACTAATGAACAATCTCACTTTCATATAGCAAAAACTTCAGTCCAAGTACCTCTGAACCTTTAGTGCCTCATTTGTTTCAAAACTCTGCCTGTTACCTGAGCTCAGGTTGCCCTCAGTCTTGCAAATTCTGGTTGGAAGAAGCACCACTTATCTCCCTTATTCCTTTATTCCCTCCCATTAAGATGTTTATTATTTAATTCATAATGACAGTTTGAGAACCACAATCTTTCAGGAAAATATATGTGTGCTTTTTACTCTAGCAATGAACCACCAAAGGTAATCATTGACACATATGGACAAGGACAAGAATAACAAAATCTGAAAACAAACACTTGAATCAGAGGTCGAATGGGAACATCTGCCCATCCACAGCCCCCAGAAGGATGCACTCAATCACTAAGGTGCTGTGGAAAGTGGCAATGTGTAGAACAAGAAACAGGAAGTACAGAACCTGAGAGATACTTGTTGCAAACAACGAATGTATTAGAAAATGTTTCCAGTCTATTCTGGTATAAATGAAAGTGGCATCAATTAGATAGGAACATAACTGTATTAATTTAACATGCCAACAAATAGAAGTTGCAACACAACAAAGGACTAACTACCAACAAAGGGTGATGCCAAACAAAAGCAAAGACAATTGATGATAAATTTGGTAAATTTACTCATATGTGGGAGTAATGGAGAAAGAATGAACACAAAATGAAAAGCCATGGAGAGCATACAACCGTGTCTCATTACTATTAATTAATAATAATATATGGTCTTCCAAATTATGAAAAATAGAGGGAATTTAAAAAGCAAAAATAAGAACAGGAGCCAAGATAAAATTCAAGGATATTTTTCCACCAAAAACCATTGTCAAAATAAATTCTATTAAGAAATATTCAATTGATTCTTGACACCTTCTAGATCAACAAAGGAAATGGACTCTTGTTTAAAAATTTCTTTCAAGTTAGTTGGTTAATGATTCAAACTTCAGTTATCCTTAGGTAAACAGATGTATAAATAAATCTTACTCTCAGATATTTGAGGAGCTGCTGTGCCGAAAATACCATCTGTCAATCATCTATTGTGAATCATACCTAAATATAAAATGACCTCACTTCAGTATTTCACAGTTTGAAAATTACTCCATCACTTTTAACCTTGATTCCTTAACTTTTATCAGCATAACTTTTTGGGGAAAATACTATAACAATTATCACAAAAAACATCATGAGATTATTATACATAGAAAGGATCATATATTATAAAGACAAAATAACATTATTGCATTCTTTATTATTACCATTGTATTTATTTGCATTTCCTGGGGAATTATTCCAAGGTTTGACATTCTTAAACCCCCATGTTAATTTAGTGTTAGCATTGAAGCACATATTTTACCTTCTTCTCTAGATTGTGTAGGGCTATGTCTTGTCCATTAATGTTACAAATAATTACATGGCACTTTTGTGTCTAGTATTCTGCTAGGAAATATGTTTATTTAATTTGAGCTTTTGGAGATAATGTTTGTACATTTTCAGTACTTGACAAAGTAGCATTTTATCTTAAATGTGCAAATCAAAGATGTCCTCAGAAAACCAGGGCTATATTCATTAGTTTTAAGCAGAAACAGAGAAACATCAGAAATTTTAATTAAAAAACTAATTGGAATCAGGCACTGTGTACATAAAAAGGGAATAAAATATTTCTTAAGAGACAAACATGAAGACTTATCATTAGGATACAAATAAAGTAATATTGAACAATTATTTGCATTAAAGCAAGGACAAAAATAAAAGATGGATCCTACTATGCATTAAGTACTATACCAAATAT
>JAJEJO010003371.1:177432-266550 GCA_020662805.1 Glaucomys volans | reverse complement strand
TGTTTTGTTTATAAAACAAAGACATAAAACATATTACAAAAGATATAAAATGCATTATCTTATATGCATATAAATTTGATGAGAAGAAGAAAGTCAAGAAAAGATACAGATTGATTTGGATTCTGAATTACAGCTAGCTGAAGCCTCCAGAGTCAAGTGCCACTTATGATCCTGTCTTTTTAGCCTTATAGCTATAAGGCTTCCATAAAAGCATCATTCTCATTTACATTCATTTTCTGTTGTTGTGTATCGACCTAAAACCATACAAATATATTATCTTAGTTTTCTTTCTCTGCAGCATGGACATTAGTTAGCTGCATCCTCAGCAGGCCAACCTCAAGGTGTTGACAGGGACTATAATCACATGTTCTACTCCAGGACTCTCTTCCAGGCTCGCTGTTGATGGTAGAATTTATTTAATTGAAGTTGTAGAACCAGTAATTCTATTTGTCACTGTTCAAAGAGTGTTGTATTCAGCTTCCAGAGCCATCCTGCGGTCCTCGTCCTGTAGTCTCCTCCACAGATCCTCTTGTCACATAGATGTTTACCTCTTCCAGGCTAACAAGTGAATTTCTCTATGCCTTAAATTTCTCTGACCTCTTTTAAGATCTCACCTGACAATGTCCAGTTCAACCACATTTATCTCCCTCTTATTAAATAAAAGTGAAATGATTAAGGACTTTTGCAACATCTGCAAAATCCTTTCTGCCGTCTAATGTCACATGATCCCCAGGGAGATCTTATCACAATTTACTGGTCCTGTTTGTACTCAAAGGCAGGGACTTACACACCAAGAGGAGATAATCTTGTGGGTCATCTTAGGATTCTGTCTGCCACAGTACCTTTCTGGGGGCTTCCCAAAGAAGCATTGCACTCTTGTCAAAAAATGAGTTTCTGAATAGTTCTAAACACTTTCTTCACTGCCTTTCTTTTTCCACAACTGCTTTGACCTCTCAGCACTGTCTTACCACATTATCTGATAGGTCCAGTGCCACCTAATTTCAGTGTCTGTGACTATTTTAAAAACTTCAGTGTTGGAGCCTTTTTCCTGCCATTTGATAAGTATAATAAATAGTTGTCACAAATGAAATTCACACAAAAGCTGGCTGTGTGATGTCAATAACAGGTATAGCTTTTGTAACAGTAATGTAGGTTGATTCTTGAAATCCTAAATTTATCATTAGTACACTCTATTCAGAGGGACTTAACTCTCTTGATATACATAGAAAATTCAAACTTCAAAGCATTTTAGAAAATGACAGGCATCTGAAAGTCCCATTTTTTATTCCAATGAAAACACCTTTTACCAAGAAGTTAAAATTTCCTACAAAATTTAAAGGAACTAAAGAAAATAAAGGTAATCAAAAGTGCTATTATTCTCAGTAAGACAACTCATAAGCCTGTTGATTTAGGAAAATCTTTGAGCATTTACTCAGGAAATTGTAAGGTAAATTCACTTCCCACAATGCAAGGAAACTGCTTAAAGGAGTTTTCTGGGGCTTCTTTTCAGTGTATTTGCTTCTTTGCCTAAAAAAATATTTTATATCATTTTAAGGGCAAACTATAAGAGATGTTTATGGTTGGAAAAGAAATCCATCTATAGGAATTCAAATTTAATTTTAAGAAACAGATAGACGTTTCTATAAACAAAATCAATGATTTCCCAAGGTACTTATTGAAAACAAACAAATCAGCTCTGGTTGTCTCATTTGTTTCATGAACACTGAAAAGCAATACCTTAGGATTTTAAAGAACCATTATATTATTTTATATCTTACAGATCATTGTACAGTACTTTATGGTTCAGAAAAAACTATTGAGCTATATAGCTATTCTCTTTGAAGGGCAACTGTTGAAACAATCAGCTTACTTCATGCATGGAAGAAAATTATCTAGCCTATTCTTAAATCTTCAATCATATAAATGACAAAATGGATTTAAAATGAAGTATTTCATACTTTCCCAAGTATTAGTAATGAATCCCTCATTCATAATTTTAAAATTTCTGTATAACTAAATAGTTCTAAATGGATGGACTTACATTTTTTATCTTACATGGATTTACTGGATCAATTCAATCAAATTACAATATTTCACCCTCTCTGATTTTCAACAGAGCATGTTGATAAACATGTAGAGGAAAATGTTCCTGTAGATATTATTTGCAATTTGGGTGTATTAATAAGGTTATGCAAATGTAGCCTAACTTGGAAATTTAATGTGAGAAGCAATTATTTCTCTACTTTTTTGTGGGAGCAAGGTTGATTTTTGAAATGTGTGATAATTTTAATGGGGGTACTTGATTACAATCATAGTTTTAAAAGACTAGAAAGAAAGTAGAATTAGTAAAAGCAAAAAATTTAAAAAGCTCATGTTTTAAAACACTTTGTAATTTTATTTTCTATAATTTTAAAAAATAACCGCAAAGCTAACTTTAGCTCCTGTTTACCTCTTCCAACTGTGGGATGAATAGAGAAATTCCTGCATGGTATAATTTGAGAAGTACTGAGCACCTTCAAATGGCCTTACCTTGATTTCTGGTGACTAAGATTGAAGACGTTAGTTTAAGGGCATTGGCAATCACCAATTAAGGCAGGAGTTACCTGGAGGGGATAATGCCGAAAGTCCTTATCACATAAGATGAGTTCAATTTCAGCCTCCTAATGTTCCCTACCAAAATAAGAACCAATTGAAGTGGTTATGGAAGAGAAAAGGCATCTCGCAAAATACCCCAGCTACAACAACCACCTAGTAAATATTCATTGAAAAAAGTCAACTTGAACAGAAAACATCAGACTATCTGGGAGAGTGTCAGAGGCTAATTTGTTATAGCTGAATCTCAAGCTATAAACAGAACAGAAACTTCGGAAAGGGGCAAGAAGATTCTCCACAATCACATCTGAATATTTAAAATAAAGTTATGAGGAAACAGGAAAGGCTGTGGACCAGAGGAATTCCTGCTTCCCACAGTTCAGAATTTAATTTGCTCATATAATTCATTCATATACATAATTATATTTATAAACTTATACCTATTACATGTATATACAGATACATTTACTATTATATAAATATAGATATAATAACAATGCATCTTAGAAACCCACAAAGGTTAATCTGGTATCTGGAATTCAGACAAGAATTTACACAAGTTTCTCATATGTATAGGTAACTTCTCAATGGAATTTTCATGTCTTTTAAGTAAAAAAAAAAAAAAAGAAGAAGAAGAAGAA
This sequence comes from Glaucomys volans, assembly GCA_020662805.1. Taxonomy (NCBI): domain Eukaryota; kingdom Metazoa; phylum Chordata; class Mammalia; order Rodentia; family Sciuridae; genus Glaucomys; species Glaucomys volans. The sequence goes on along the minus strand of JAJEJO010003371.1, from coordinate 263,317 downwards.
GACTTCCTCAGTATATATCTTGATTCAGAGTATAAATGAACTATGATGGAAAATATAGCAACCTGAACATCAACACAAAGCATAAGAGTAAGACAGTTTTGCATTTTTCAGAATTACAATATCACTTCCAAAATTGCCAGAGTTTGAGTTCAAATCTGGAATAGGGTGCTTGTAGAAGAATATACTCTTAATTTTGGTTTCTGGTCATTTTATTTAAGATCATGTAGATTCCAAAATTTAACTTTATAATTATAACTATTAACATTCAAGTTTCCCTAAGAGTGTGGCAATACATTTCTGCGGGCTAACTGGTAAAATCATGTATTTTCTTAATATATTTTTGCCTCTGAATAATTTTTCAACTGGCTTAGTTTCCAAAAGCTGTGTTTCTTACTTCTTGAAACAGAAGACAGAAGAAGCTTGTTTTCACAACACACCAAGATCCAGGATTTGAAAGCTGGGAAACTGAGCAATTGTTTCAGTATTTCTCCCAGCAGTTGTCAGAGGTAGGATTATAGGACTGTGCTTAATCAAAGGAACTTATCAAAGAAGCTCAGCCCATGATGCTGGGACACTGCACACAAGGTAGGTATGCCTGTGGCTACTCAGAATCTCCCGGAGTTCAAAGGAAGATCCACTAGAATTGCTTCTGGAAAAACTGGGAACTTCTGGATAATATTTCAAATATGCCTACTTCCCCTTGACAGACTGATCATATTTTCTTGATTCAAGAGACCTGTTTTTCACAACTGTGGATTCCAAAACCAGTCAGGAAGTTTTAATCAAGGAATACTTTTAATATTGTAATATTTTCTTTTCTTTTGAAAACATCATTTAATCAATAATGAATCTTAAGGGTTTATTTAGAAATGATAAAACATATAAGATGTTCCAATAAATAAATATGAGGCCAAATTTGAGAATAAAACCTTTTTATTGGTCCTTATTGAGCTTTAGGGCTCACTTCATTATTATAAAACCTTAGAAAAAGAGAAAAAGCAGAAAAAAATCTGTATAAATGGTAGTGATCTTAGCTATTAGACACTAGATCTATGTCTAAAAGCATGTGGAATTCTTCTCTAGACTAAATTTAGTATCCTTGTGGGGAAGAGAATTCACTTGTTATTTATAAGAACTGTGTGTGTGTATATGTGTATGTGTGGTTTCCAAGTAATTCAAAGCACATTAGAGATCTTAAGACCATATCTATAATATAACAATCCCTGTTTTCATGAAAGATAAATTATTGCATGTGGTTAAGAGTGGTGATAACAAAAACGAATCCTTTTTGTTGAAAACTTGTAATTTGACCTGCTTTGACACATTAAGGGGAGGCTTCCAACCTAAACTTTTTTTTAACATATTAATCAATCAAATTGTTCTGAGGCTGGAGTTGAGTATTTTGGCACTAGGAGACTTAATGATTGTCTAGAACATCTGAGTCATTCTATAGATGAGATAAAGAAAAAGAAAAGAGTCATTTTCTTTGTCAAATGCTGCCTAGCTAATTAGTGACAGAACTATGGATATATCCCAGTACTTCTGTGTCCAATGTGATGAACTTTTCAGTAGAGAAGGGACTATTGTGGTTCTGGCCAGTTGTACCAGAACCTACAAACTTAGCCCAAGTCTCAGAGGAGTTTTGAGAAAGCAGAATCAAATTTCACCACAATAGTTCAACTTACTCTCCTCACTCTTCTGACCACTGTGCACAGATATAGTGTCTATATTTTGCCTGTAGCAGATCTGGGGGGAAAAAAACTATTTCAAAAAGTTGCAGAAACCTTAAGAAGTTAAACTCATATACATGTTTTTGAACTGAAAGCATCCTATGCAATCATTTCATTTCATTCTCTAAATTTGGAGAGAAGGAAGATAGCGTCCCAGAAAGAAAAATGGTTCACCAAATGCTGGCCAGTGCATGATCAGAACTGGAACACAAATGTTCTAGCTCTCTGGCTACTGCTATCTCATAACACTGCATAACTTCTGCATGAATTATGTCTGTGAAATAGAGAGAAGCAAAGTTACCTAAACTACAACAGCATTCACAGGAGAGATTTTTCACAGAAACGATTGAGACCTGTCCTCAGGGTTAATTCTCTTACCTCTGCACCCCTCAGTGGTCACTGTCTTCCCTCATGGGCTTGCACTTCTTGCCCTATTAAAGTATGCTATTAAAAGTTTTTACAAGCCTTGTGATTTTTGTTCTTCATAGAAGTGCTATTTGGTATTAGCATCATCAGTTTAGAGATGTGAAAATGAAGACTGCCTGCAGACGGACTTCACATCCAACGCATTTATTAGAGGCAATCGAGGATTCAAGTCACAACTATCAAGCACCTTTTCTTAAACACTTCAAATTCTTCATTCTATCTAGGAAATAGTATGTGTATAATAAATGTGGTCTGCCTGAATGTAAGAAAGGAAATAAAATTTGAAGGGGTGGAAGAAAGGAGAGGGAAAGAAGGAAGGAAGGAAACAAGGAAAGAAAGAAAGAATACTTTCTAGAAAAAAACATTAGATCATATACGTAGTAATATCTACCTTGAAACTATGCTCTGCACAACATAGAGCAAGGATTAAGTAAAAAGGACTTATAGATAACAAATGAGTGTGTTTTATACTTTTTAATTTTTTAATTGAATGTTTTATTTTTCTAATTTTTTTAGTTGTCAATGGAACTTTGTCTTATTTATTTATTTGTATGTGGTGCTAAGAATTGAGTCCAGTGTCTCACACATATCAGGCAAGCACTCTACCACTGACCCACAACCCCAGCTGCGTACATATATTCTTTAGACAATCTCTACACTTAAATATTTAACTTAAAGACAATAAATGTTGCACAGATTGCAAGATACAAGCAAGAAGTTATGTTTAAATTATTTATTAGCATTGGATCTTTTCTAAACAGATAGGAAGGAAAGAGACAAAATTGATTTAGTATTACTTAAAGCAAATTATAGCTGTAATGAGTAGATTAAGAAGCAAATAGTTAGAATTGGAAATCTCATTGTAAATATTGTTTTAAGCTTTTTCTATAAAAATCAGTTACAGCACACCAATGAAATGTAAAAAGAGAGGAAACTGTGAACATTTAAATGTTGTAAACATTGAACCAAATGTAATATATATATATATATATATATATATATATATATATATATATATATGTTTGATCATTAGCTTCCCCTCAGGGGATAGAACTACTGAATGATTCTCAGGGTATGGGGGATGAGAGATTTTGCCTACTTGTTAGTAGCCTAGAGCCCAAGAAGACCGAGTTACCTACACAGGATGGAGGAAAAGCTGATACCAAGAGGAGTGGTTCTAAAAGCAAACAAAATGCTAATATGCTCACGTGGAGAAAGATGTAACAGAAGGTCAGAGGCTGGAAGGCTGAGGATTAGGGCTTCTGACAATGGTTTCACACAGGGCCTTACAAGGGAGTCACAGCATACCTTTATGCAGCCCTGGTGTAGCAGGTCCAAACACTTTAACTACACTGTGCACCCTGCTTCTCCACAGGACACCATGGAGTGTGTGCAACATTCTCTCTACTCAGCCAATGAGACAGCTGGTGGCATACCTACCTAGACACCTCTGGTCATCTTTAATCATTTTCTTTCTACCACTAACTTGTATCCAAACTCAAATCTTAGAAACTTAAATCATTAATTTGTTGGAAAAAAATTGGGATTTCTAAAGCTCTGAGATGACACATTCACATTTAGAATACATATATACATATGTATATATGCACATAATACATATATATGCATATTTTTTCCAAAGGAAATCTTCAAAGGTCTGTAATACATTTCCCTTTTAATCTTTCCAGTAATTTATTTTAACAATGGCTTCATGTCTTTTTCAATTGGGTATTTTGTTTAGCTCAAAAAATAGCTGTGATATTTCTCTTCCAGTAGAGTCAGGAAGCTTCTGCTACTGCCTAAAATGAAAATATTTCACTGTAGTCTGATTTCTCTTTCATTATAAAGCATAAATATGAAGAGCCACAAACATCATTATTTTCTTGATGAATTGATCCTTCTATTTCTTTAAGGAAAGAAAATGAAGGGTGGAACTACTCAGCATTCCCAAACCAGTTTGCTTTGGGGTTTGGCATATTCAGGCAGGTAACTGTTGACTGTTTTACTGGTTTGAATAACCCAGGCAAGGTACAAGAATATCTAATGTCTTCGTTAGAATCCACATCTGCTTATGCTAGAATGAAAACCCATCTGAGAATCAATGAAGCACATGGAGAGGGTCTAATTAAATCCCTATGCCATTTCCTTTAAAACTGTCAAATTGAAATTGTAATCGTGTATTCATTCACCCCCAATGGCGTAGTGGTAATTTTAGAAATGGGAATATTTAAGCAATAAGACCCAACAGGGTATATTTTGCTAGGATATCAACAACACTGGATAGTTCTTAGGTACGCAGCCAACAGTCTGAAAACAAAACTTTTCCTAAATAAAGGGTGACTCACAAGACCCTTCTTCAAGAGTACCCCCACACTAATATAAAAGACATAATTCTGTATTAGGAATGATAATTTACAATAGATTATTCATTAAATGATACCACAAAATCATCTTGAACAAATGAAAATAATACCAGGCATTGGCACATTAAATCAAAGTGATGATATGTTCAACAAATTAAAAATCATACTTTCAAGATTGCTGGCTTTCGAAGTCACCATAAAATTCCAAAAACTTGTTCTGTCTACCATCCTTTGTCGTGTTCTGCTAATTTTGCTGTTGCTTTAAATGATTCCCAATTATAATCTAATTGAATACGTATGAGAGAAATACAAGCTTTGCAACGTGATGTTGTGGCACCCGTTGTGCCTCATTTTAGAGGAGGGTAGAAAATTTGAAATGAGTCAGTTTTCAACATGGATTGAAATATCTGTAATACATCGCACATATACTTAAAAAAGAGAACTGAGACCCACAATTACCTATGATACTTTCCAAGGTATGTTTAAATAACAAAGAGTGAAGAAAAGCAATAAAATTATATAGTATGTTATACAATTTATTGACTTCTTGTGGACACGTCCTGAGTTGAGAAACCATAAGGGATGTTCTCAACAGAAGTTATCTTTATGTCCTTTTGTGTCTGGACTACACTGTAGTTTACTTCATCTAAAGGCAATGACAAAAATCACTGCTGCAGATGAAATTGTTAAACTGCCATCCTTATCATACCTGCTGACTAGAAGACTCAGTAAAATCAAGTAAAGGAGACTAGTATGACAGGACTCTAAACATCTACATATAAAATAGTCTTTCTTCAACTTAGATGCAATAAGTTGAGAGTTCTCTTTATGTCTGAGTTAAAACAGTATCATCAAAAGCAATACTGATTTATAAAATATTTTGAAATTGACATGTATAATGGTAGAGTCAAGTGCAAATAAAATACAAAGACAAATAAATACTTCGGAAGTATCTAGAGTTGTTAGTAAGGAATAAAATTATTTTTCTTGATTTACCATTATGGATTTGACAAATATTTGCTCTACAGCAAATGTAAAGGCATATCAGTTATATTGACAGAAGACACTTTTTCAGAAATTTCTTTAAAATACTTCTTTAAATCACTTTAACATTTTTTTGCATATGTTAATAATGCTTATCATTTTATAGGTCTTTGAATTCCTATTTTTCTTTATTACCTTTTAAATTTATTTCTTAGTATTGTTTATTAAATTTTCTGTCAATATGTAGTCTAATTAACTAATTAAAAACTTTCTATAAGTTTTAGTAATTTTAATTGATTTTCTCTTATATGCAAAGCTGGACTTTCTGGGATTAATGCAAAAAGCCTGTCTCTGACATCTATAAGTTTTTGGTGTCTTTATAATTCTCTTGATTTATCATTTTAGTGGATTGAAATATCTTTTCTCACACCTAAATGTGGATAAACTTGAGAAAAAAAATCTAATAAATAAATAAATAAAATATTCTTTCTTTTTTTCGCCTCCCATAATTTTGTATACTTCTTTCCTCTCCACTAAACCCCAAACATAGACAAAGCTCCTGGGACTGGGTTTCTGTTTGTTCTGCAGATAAAACCCAAGCCAGAAAGATCACCACCGCAGTGTTACAAAGCACAATGGAAACAGGAGTTTGACTCTACCCTTATGCTGGTACCTCTTCCTCATACAGACCTCTTAGAAAGCTCTCCACAGTTAAGCTGGGCCATCCTCCAAGGTCACTGTCTGCAAATACAGCAACATCAAAAAGAAATGTAAGGCAGGTCCCATTGTCTTGTGTGACTAGGCTGTCCTTCACACAAGAAATAAGATAAGTAATGCTAACGGCAAATAAAATAAATCTGAACAGAACATGGAAAATGGAGAAAAACCAGAATTCTCACAAAAGAAATAACTGAGTAATAAAGGAAAATGACTATCACTGCTGTATAAGGAATTATGGAAGATGAAGGTGCGAATTTAAAGAAACGAGCTGATAATGTGAAGGCACTTTCCCCAGTTTTCTCTCCACTTTATGTAAGCCATTCCACTTTTGGTGACTGGGGATGGGGAGTAGACTTAACAGAATTGGAAGAAGCCCACTTCTCTGATCCATCACAGAATACAAAGGCCACTTAGACCTTTGAACGTGCAGAAGCATGATACCAAGTCACACATTATATTGTTTCCTATGTTAGCAACATATCCATATAGATAGTAACAGAGTAATCCATAAATTGCATCACTGTAAAATAAGGCAAATCTCCAATGTCAGAGTTCATCACAATGAAACTTAAAACAAGATTATGATAAAATTCCGAACTTGAACTCTTGTGAAAAGTAGCAGAACGCTTAGATACCACGGGACTTTTCAAGTGAAGGATGACATTTGAGGAAAAGCGTATTAATTTTGGGGCCATTTATTATTTTACCAGAGCCTATTTTTGTCTATGTAACAGGGTACATTGGATTTTTTGGTGGTGGTTGTATTTGTTTTCTTTTGTCCTAGGGATTGAACCCAGGGTACTTTATCGCTGAATTACATCCCAACTGTTTTTATTTTTAATTTTGAGACAGAATCTCGCTAAGTTGCTTAGGGCCTCACTAAGTTGCTAAGGCTGGCCTTGAACTTGCAGTGTATCTCCCTTAGCCTCTGAAGCCATTGAAATTACGGGTGTATGCCACCGCATGGAGTCCAGCCACCTTACTTTCAAAAAGCATATCGTCCCACTTTCCAAGATTAGTGATACATTTCTAAAACTTTTGCAAAGAAAAATTACATAACTATTTATTTTCAATGTTCATTGGTTAAGTATATTTGCAAGCTCAAGTTAATTAAGCATTATCCAACAGCCTTCATCAGAGATGTCAAATATATGACCCTAAATTAAAACAATTATCTCAGAACTTATTTCCATAAAATAATTATTCGAGTTTCGTTGAAATAAAAGTATTTTCACTCAAGTCAGTTTGTCATATTTGCATTCTTTTTTTTGTTTTTTTTTTTTGTTTTTGTTTTTTGCAGCTTCTTTCCTTTAGCAGCTTCCTGCTTCTTTTTTTTTTTAATTTAATTTTTTGATTCATTGAACACAAATGGAGTACAGCAATTGTTTTTCTGGTTGTACACAAAGTAGAGTCACACCATCTGTGCATTGATACATGTACATAGGGCAATGATGTCTGTCACACGTACTGTTATTATTCTTACCCCCCAACCTCAACCCCACTCCTCCCTTCCCTCTATACTCTCTATCCTTTCTCCATTCTTGCCATCATTCCACCCCACATTATGCATCATTCACTTATCAGAGAGACCATTCGGACTTCGGTTTTTTGGGATTGGCTAATCTCACTTAGCATAATAGTCTCCAACATCATCCATTTACCTACAAATGCCATACTTTTATTCTTCTTTATGGCTGAGTAATATTCCATTGTGTATATATACCACAGTTTCTTTATCCATTCATCTATTGAAGGACATCTAGGTTGGTTCCACAATCTAGCTATTGTAAATTGAGCAGCTATGAACATTGATGTGGCTGCATCACTGCAGTAATCTGATTTTAAGTCCTTTGGGTATAGGCCAAGGAGTGGGATAGCTGGGTCAAATGGTGGATTCATTCCAAGTTTTCTAAGGAATCTCCACACTGCTTTCCAGAGTGGCTGCACCAACTTGCACTCCCACCAGCAATGTATGAGTGTACCCTTTTCCCCACATCCTCGCCAACACCTGTTGTTGCCTGTATTCTTAATAAAAGACATTAGAATTGGGGTAAGATGAAATCTTAAGGTGGTTTTGATTTGCATTTCTCTTATAACGAGGGAGGTTGAACATTTTTTCATAAATTTGTTGATTGCTTGTCGATCTTCCTCTGTAAAGTGTTTGTTCATTTCCTTGGCCCATTTATTGATTGGGTTATTAGTATTCTTGGTGTAAAGATTTTTGAGCACTTTGTCGATCTTGGAGATTAGTGCTCTATCTGAAGTGTGTGTGGAAAAGATTTTCTCCCACTCTGAAGGCTCTCTCTTCACAGTGCTGATTGTTTCCTTTGCTGAGAAAAAGCTTTTTAGTTTGACTCTATCCCAATCATTGATTCCTGCTTTTATTTCTTGCTCTTTGGAAGTCATGTTAAGGAAATCTGGTCCTAGGCCAAAATGATGAAGATTTGGACCTATTTTCTCTTCTATTAGGTGCAGGGTCTCTGGTCTAATTTCTAGGTCCTTGATCCATTTTGAGTTGAATTTTGTATAGGGTGAGAGATATAAGTTTAGTTTCATTTTGCTGCATATGGATTTCCAATTTTCCCAGCACCATTTGTTGAAGAGGCTGTCTTTTCTCCATTGTATGTTTTTGGCTCCTTTGTCAAGTGTGAGATACCTGTATTTATGTGGGTTTGTCTCTGTGTCCTCTATTCTGTACCATTGATCTACCTGTCTATTTTGGTGCCAATACCATGCTGTTTTCGTTACTATTGCTCTGTAGTATAGTTGAAGGTCTGGTATTGTGATGCCCCCTGCTTCACTCTTCTTGCTAAGGATTGCTTTAGCTATTCTGGGTCTCTAATTCCTCCAAATAAATTTCATGATTGCTTGCTCTATTTCTATGAGGTCTGTCATTGGGATTTTAATTGGAATTGCATTGAATTTGTATAGCACTTTTGGAAGTATGGCCATTTTGACAATATTAATTCTGTCTATCCAAGAACATGGGAGATCTTTCCATCTTCTCAGATTCTCTTTAACTTCTTTCTTTAGTGTTCTGTAGTTCTCAGTGTAGAGGTCTTTCACTTCTTTTGTTAGATTGAGTCCCAAGTATTTTTTTTTTTGAGATTATTGTGAATGTGGTAGTTTTCCTAATTTCTTTCTCAGAGGATGCATCACTTACAAATAAAAATGCATTAGATTTATGAGCATTAATTTTATATCCTGCTACTTTACTGAATTCATTAATGAGTTCCAGAAGTTTTCTGATGGAATTCTTAAGGTCTTCTAAATAGAGAATCATGTCATCACCAAATAGGGATAGTTTGAGCTCTTCTTTTCCTATTCGTATTCCTCTAATTTCTTTGGTCTGTCTAATTGCTCTGGCTAGAGTTTCAAGAACAATATTGAATAGTAGTGGCGAAAGAGGGCATCCCTGCCTTGTTACAGTTCTCAGGGGGAATGCTTTCAATTTTTCTCCAGTTAGAATGATGTTAGCTGTGGGCTTAGCTTAAATAGCCTTTACAATGTTAAGGAATGTCCCCACTATCCCTATTTTTTATAGTGTTTTGAGCATGAATGGGTGCTGTATTTTATCAAATGCTTTCATCTATTGAAATAATCATGTGGTTCTTGACTTTAAGTCTGTTGATGTGGTGAATTACATTTATTGGTTTCCGGATGTTGAACCAACCTTGCATCCCCAGGATGAAACCCACTTGATCATGGTGCGCTATCTTTTTAATATGCTTTTGTATGCGATTCGCTAAAATTTTGTTAAGAATTTTTGCATCTATGTTCATTAGGGATATTGGTCTGAAATTTTCTTTCCTTGATGTGTCCTTCTCTGGTTTTGGTATCAGGGTAATATTAGCTTCATAGAATGAGTTTGGAAGGGTTCCCTCCTCCTCTATTTAACGAAATACTTTGAGGAGTATTGGAATGAGCTCTTCGTTGAAGGTCTTGTAGAACTTGGCTGTGAATCCTGAACTTTTCTTTGTTGGTAGGCTTTTGATGACTTCCTCTATTTCATTGCTTTAAATTGATCTATTTAAGTTGTGTATGTCCTCCAGATTCAGTTTGGGTGGCTCATATGCCTCTAGGAACCTGTTGATGTCTTCGAAGTTTTCTATTTTGTTGGAGTATAAATTTTCAAAGTAGCTTCTTATTATGTTTTGTATTTCAATTGTGTCTCTTGTAATATTTCCATTTCCATCACGAATTTTAGTAATTTGGAGTTTTTCTTTCCTTCTCTTCATTAGCGTGGCTAAGGGTTTATCAATTTTGTTTATTTTTTCACAGAACCGACTTTTTGTTTTGTCAATTTTTTTAATTCTTTTGTTTCAATTTCATTGATTTCAGCTCTGATTTTGATTCTTTCCTGTCTTCTACTACTTTTGGTGATGATCTGTTCCTCTTTTTCTAGGGCTTTGAGCTGTAATGTGAGGTCATTGATTTGTTGACTTTTCATTCTTTTATTAAATGCACTCCATGCAATGAATTTTCCTCTTAGCACTGCTTTCATAGTATCCCAGAGATTTCGATATGTTGTATCTTTGTTCTCGTTGACCTCTAAGAATCTTTTAATTTCCCCCCTAATGTCTTATGTTATCCATGCATCATTCAATAGCATATTATTTAATCTCCAGGTCTTGGAGTAGTTTCTGTTTTTAACTTTATCATTGATATCTAATTTCATTCCATTATGATCTGATAGTATACAAGGTAGTATCTCTATGTTTTTGTATTTGCTAAGAGTAGCTTTGTGGCAGAACATATGGGTCTATTTTAGAGAAGGACCCATGCGCTGCTGAGAAGAAAGTGTATTCGCTTTTTGATGGATGAAATATTCTATATATGTCTGTTAAGTCCAAATTAGCATTGTGCCATTGAGTCCTATGGTTTCTTTGTTCAATTTTTGCTTGGAAGATCTGTCCAACAGTGAGAGAGGAGTGTTAAACTCCCCCAGTATTATTGTGTTTTGGTCTATTTGATTCCTGAAATTGAGAAGGATCTGATTGACGTACATGGATGCACCATTGTTTGGTGCATAAATATTTATAATTGTTATGTCTTGCTGATTTATGCTTCCTTAAAGCAGGATGAAATGTCCTTCTTTGTCCCTTCTGACTAACTTTGACTTGATGTCTGCTTTATCTGAAATGAGGATGGAAATTCCTGCTTTTTTACTCAGTCCATGTGCATGGTATGTTTTTTCCCAACCTTTCACCTTTAGTCTGTGGGCATGTTTTTCCATGAGATGAGTCTCTTAGGAGACAGCATATTGTTGGGTCTTTCTTTTTAATCCAATTTGCCAGTCTATGTCTTTTGATTGATGAGTTTAGGCCATTTACATTCAGGGTTATTATTGAGATATGACTTGTATTTCCTGCCATTTTAGCTTTTTGGGGGTTTTTAGCTTAACTTTGTTTCTCCTTTCATTGACTCTTTCTTTAGGGTAATTCCTCCCCATGTTGACTGAGATTGTTGTTTTTCATTTCTTCCTCTTCAAATATATTGTTGAGATTGTTCTGTAGAGCAGGCTTTCTCTTTGTGAATTCTTTAAGCTTTTGTTTATCATGGAAGGATTTTATTTCGTCATCAAATCTGAAGGTAAGTTTTGCTGGGTATAAGATTCTTGGTTGACATCCATTTTCTTTCAGAGCTTGAAATATGTTGTTCCAGGCCCTTCTTGCTTTTAGGGTCTGAGAAATCTGCTGATATCTGTATTGGTTTCCCTCTGTAGGTAATCTGATGCTTTTCTCTCGCAACCTTTAAAATTCTATCTTTGTTTTGTATGTTAGGTATTTTCATTATAATGTGCCTTGGTGTGGATCTGTTGTAATACTGTGCATTTGGTGTCCTGTAAACTTCTTGTAATTGATTTTCCATCTTATTCATCATATTTAGGAAATTTTCCGATATTATTTCATTGAACAGATTATTCATACCCTTGGTTTGTATCTCTGTGCCTTCCTCAATCCCAATAACTCTTAAATTTGGTCTTTTCATGATGTCCCATATTTCTTGGAGGTTTTATTCATGATTCCTAACCATCTTCTCTGTTTGTTCGACTTTGTTTACAAGATTAAATATTTTGTCTTCATTGTCTGAGGTTCTGTCTTCCAAGGGATCTATTCTGTTAATTATGCTTTCTATTGAGTTTTTAACTTGGTTTATTGTTTCCTTCATTTCCTTGTTTCCTTCAAGGATTTCTGTTTGTTTTTTTCTCAGAACTTCTATTTCTTTATTGATAGAAGAGAACTTCTATCTCTTTATTGATTTTTTGCTTCTTGCAATTGCTCTATTAGTTGATTATTCATAGCCTGAATGTGCTCTCTCGTCACATCATTCTCTTCTCGGAATATTTTAATTATGAACATTCTGAACTCCCTTTCTGTCATTCCTTCTACCATGCTGTCTTTGGATTCTCTTGATATATCATCCAGGTTTGTTTGGGACACTTTCTTCCCATGTTTTCTCATGTTGCTCGTGTATCTTCCCCTCTAGTAGTGCAAATCAGAGGGATTGCAATTTCCCTGTAAAGACTTAAGGTGTTCCTGCAGATTTCCAGTAACTCACCCGATGTTTGAGAGATGCTTGATCAAGCAGTGACCCAAGAAAGCTGCTGTCCCACTACCTCCAGGTTGGGAATGATCAATGCTTCTGGGCAGAGGCAACCTGGTGTTGATAGACAATCAGATACAGCAAGGTGCTAGACCCAGGGCCAGGGTGTGGACCTGGGCACTAGACCAAGTTGGGGTAGGGGCACAGAACTGTGCTCAGTGATGGAGACACTGGGCTTGAGAGCCCAGGCAGGCCTGAGCTCCTCGCTGGTGGCTCAGTCAGGGGCAGGTGATCACTCTCTGCCAGGGAAGCTGTAAAAGAGCACTGAAGGGCCTAAACTCCCTGGTGGAGCTGGCGACTGCCTCCACTCCAGGCCAGATCTCACCAGCCATATTTGCATTCTTAAAGGATCCACATAAATAGGTTTCAAAAGTATCTTTCATTTATGACATTACAAAATGTGTTCTTTCATTTTTGCTGGGTTATTACTTTTATATATAATATAAAACATCATAAATGTCTACATTGAAAGGGATGTGTCTCTTTTTAAATAAATGTGCTAAGTACTAGCAAATTATATTAAAAGGCAATAATTTTATAGCATTCAGATGATTCCTTCTTTCATATATGTCCAAAACTAAAATGAACTGTTTGTAAGTACTAAGCATTATTAACAGCTTAAAATATAATTGATTTTGCTACAGTGCAAGCAGGTCAATAATGAAAAATAATTAGCTGTTTAATTGGTCTTTGGCCAAATGAGAAACATGTAGAAGACATGCAGGCTTAGGCATTTTAGATCAGATAACACCTGACATACCTTGAGAGAGAAAAATAGCAAAAACTTGTTAAAATCTCTGTTGCTTTAATTAGGGATGTGCTAACATGAAATACTTATTTACTTTTTTTTCCTCCTGGTGGAACAACATCTGCTCCTTGCCCATTGTTTGATCTTGTCAGTGCTCAAATAGTGGAGAGCACTATTCTGAGTGATACATCTCAACTAAACTTCACCACAGACTGATGGCTTAATAGTGCATTAATGATTAAAATTATCCTACTAATAATTTTGCTGTGGAAATCAAAATATATATAAGCTGTTCTACCAAATTTGGCTTTTGTCACCTATATATCCTTGCCACAATGCATGCTGGAAGCTTAGTGGTAGGCTAACATGAAAAGTAAACTCAATTGGAATTGTGTAAAGCAAAGACTAAGAAAATTAACAAAGTTGTAGAGTCAACTTTGAGGGAATTAATGTTATGCCTAAGGCAGCATTACAACCTCTATTAGAATCTAGATTGGAATTTATTTATATAACCAGATCAAAATATGTGGCTGTAGCTTGAATTGCTCAGGACCCAGCCCATTCAAACTCTGGACAGACTCAGGACGACAATAAGACTACTGCCCCGTCGCTGCACTGGAGTTGTAACTTGTATTTCTCTTTCAGTCTTAGTTATCACCAGTCAGCACTGGACAGAAATGCTTAAAGTCAAACGTTTTCAATATCTAAAGTTAGATAAGGATAGGAGACATGTGAATCTAGCTTTTTGTGTTTTTTACCTTTTTTCTATTAAACAGGTTAAGTTCTCCCCACACATGTACACACAGCATACATACAGTCACACATGCAAACATACTTTTGTTAATATAGTATTAATGATTTTCTTAAGTTTGAACTTCCAGTGGTGCAAATTTATTGCTGATTGATACATCTTTTAAAATATGAGAATTTAGGAAATCATATTTAAACTTATGAAAATTATATTAAATTTATGATCCTTCACATGTGGCATGTTGATTAAAATGTTTATAAAATAAAGGACTTTTTTGAGAGTTTCAGTCTTCTACTTTATCATAGATTATAAAAGTGGGGAAAATGTAGAGTTGTGAAATAACTGGTGGGAATATGCACACTTCTAACTTTGTTTTTCTTAATTTGAAGCTCTTTGTATCTTGATTAGCTAAATAGAATCTTTGAACTTCTCCAGTTGAAATGTTTCTTGAACACCAATATAGAAAGATCTATGTATATTCCCTATTGTTTCATTTGCTTACAAAACAGATTGAAAGAACAATGATGTTGGATTTCAGATGTGTGGAGGAAATACTGATGTATGACATCTGTTTACCCTGGGGATTTGACAAACATTTGCTTTAATATACTGGTGTGTTCCTCATTACCTTAGACACTATATGCTAAAAACAAGAGTGTATTCCAGTTTTCAAGGAAAAGAAAAAAAATCATAAATCCCAAAGTCCTTCTCTCTGAAGTACAGTAATTTGGGGGTTAAGCTTTCAAAAAAGAAAAAAAATGCAAATAACCGTGTTTCTAATTGCCTAGCTTTTTAAAGATTACATCTAAGTCTTTCTTAAGTCTTTCATTACGTATTTCATACGTCTTCCTTGTTATTGAAGAACTATCCAAAGCCAGAAAGAACATGCCTTTGAAAGTCAACAGCTAAAAGAAATAAGATCTGCATCCCTAAATAGGTCAAATCATCAACTTAAGATATTTGAGGTATTAATCCTCTAGAAAATGGTTTGGCTTCCAGAAGCAGTGTATCATTAAACATCTTTGGTGGATGTCCTGGAGTTTTGCCACAAACTGACACAAAAAGTTCTACACGAAACACAGAATATCACTATTCCACACACCAGTTGCCTAGTAGCATCTATTTCTCTGTATAATCATTTTTCATTAAAAACATATAAAATATCCAAAACACTTCCATGATTCTCATTCAGCATTTATTCATCCTGTATACAAATCAAGGAATTGATCCCCCTCAGTAAAAAGCTACTGTAAAGCACACAAGATTTGCTGAAGAAATAAAATTTGTATAATAGCATGAGGAATAAATTACAAGTTAAAGTTCTCATATCATATGGGTGGATAAGATAAAAATCTTTCTCTTTTCACTGTATTTTTCTTTGCCTGAGACAACCACATCAAGTGGTCAGATGTTATGCTGCAGCATAAGAACTTGATGAAGCTCTGAAATCAAATGTCTCAAATCATTCCCTAAGTCCAGACAATGGTAACAAACATCCCTTGAAGGGTCTAAGCCAGATCCACCAGTGGATACAAGCTACCTTTGATCAGCTGAAAGAAAAACTGTCTCCTAAAGTTAAAGAGAAATTGACATCAACATTTGCTTTTTACTGGTAGCATCTTTAGAACCTTGGGTTCAGACTTTCAACTCATATATCCTGACAAACTTCAATAAAACTTATAAGAATAAAATCACCTACTCAGTAAACTGAAGTAATGAGTGAGACAAATTAATTGAGTAAACTGCAGCTATACATTTAATTAAATGCATTTGACTCACAACTTAATTTGGACGATTAGGATTAATTTTGTTTTTATCACAATAGTTATTTCCATAGGCTGAAGCAGGAAGACTGTGAGTTCAAGACAAGCCCTGGCAACTTAGCAATGAGGCCCTGTCTCAAAATAAAAGATAATAAGAACTGGGGATTTGGCTCAGTGGTTAGTACCCCTGGGTTCAATCCCTGAAAAAAAAAATAATAATGTGGAAGGCCCTACTTAAGAGATTAACAGAAAGTGATTTAAATGTCACTGTATTCCTACCATAGTATATGATATTCTGTTTGACAAGAGAGCTTCATCTTTATTGGCTGGTGTTGAATTCTGAACAAAAATTCTATAGTTTTGAAAAAGAAATATGCTATATTTAGCAGCTGAAACTACTAACAGGATTGGAAATTAAAATTTGTTAATCCAGAGATTAGGTACAGTACTTTCAGCCACAATACAAATGTGGAATACTTATATGAGCTTGCCATTGACAATCTTTAGACAAGAAAAGTAGTCTAATGCCCACCTTAGCTACACACCAAGCAACAGAGAAGTTTGACCCAGTCTAGTTCTCTGAGGCAAGTCATTGTTGGTAAGTATCTTCACCAAAGGTGAGATTTGGTCATTTTTGCAGTCTGTGTCTCTTTGGGTTTGAGTTTTTAGAAGTCTAAGAAATTACAAGAACTATTAAAGTAAGAGTTCTCCACTGATTGACTTAATAAAACAGTAAACCGATGAATAAAGAGCAGAGCATATAGATATATGGTTAAATCTTTCAAAGACTAATTTACAATATAATTTTTAAACAAAATGCCAAAATGTTCGACTTTCTGCTGGCTTGAACATGACCCAATAGATCAAAGATGGCTGAGAAAAGTATTGGAGAAATCTTTCCTTAAGATATTATAAAGACATTCACTTTCTGTATGCCATAGATATTATGATAGAATATAAATTAAAGAAATTCCAAGAAAGAAAAAGCTGTCTCAGTGTTGAGTCTGAAGTCAAGATGTTTGCCCTCACAAGACTCCATTTTTAAACAAAACTCTAATTTCAAACTTGTTGACTGGATATATACATTATACCAGAACAGATAACTGAATCCTGAGAAGCTACATTCTCCATATACCAGGATCATCCCCCATGTAAATTAAATACCAGAGGAAGTCAAATCAACAGAGTGTAGCTTATTAATCTACTGCTGTGTTAATGCAACTTCCGTAGGTGTCTCACTTACTGACTGGGATTTGATTAGTCCCTAGATTAACTTGGTTCATTTTATTTAGATAAGGCTATTTCAAACTATAAACTCCATTAGCTGATGCTGACCCTCAGAAGGGAAAAAAAAACCTTGTGAATTTCATGTTGTTGGCTATCTATAAAATCATAACTCATTCACTTGCCATCCATATGGAACCTGGCTGGCTGTTCAAGAAGTTATAAGATATATAATCCTGCTATTTTTCAAAGATGTGTATGGCAATATTATGGGGAGGCATATTTTGCTCTGGGATCCTTATGCCATTATGACACTAACCAATATGTTATGGCCATTGTAATACTTTGTAGACCAGTGGAAAATACATCTAAAAATAACTGTGCCATTTCTGAGCAAAAGCAGAAGTAATTGATGTTTCCTAGAAAAATGATCCCACCTGGCTTTGTAGAAGAGCAGCATGAGCATTTCAGTGACAGGTAGATCCAGAACAGAGCTTTGTCCTCAATATCATTCTGATTTTCTGAAACCCCAAAGCAAGGTTCATAGAGATTCTTTAGAATGCTCTACTTGAAAGCCAGATTACACTATTTAAGTGGCCCATAGAGTTCTGTATTAAAGGCTCCCTGCTGCTCAGGCATTTTTCCATTATAATATATTGCTGTAGATTTAACACTGTAGATGTCCTATCATTTAACTAATATGGCTCAAAAGGTTGTCATTTGGGATGATTCTAAATTATATCATTGCAAATAAACCTTGCTACAGACGGAATTGCTTATTTAGCAAAGACATTTTATGGCATATTAGCATAAAAATACTACTTCTGTCTTTCAAGTTCAACATAAATGCTAAACAGAAAAGCATTAGATATGTTACAAATACAAGCAACTTTGGCAGCAAGTTAATTTGCAAATATATATTTGCAAACTTTAAGTGCACTGCTATGCCCTAACTTACATTCTGCATAACTCAAAGATGTTTGTATATTAAAAAAAAAGAAAAAAATATACTTATTACTCAGCTTTTCTATCTAACTTATAGGAAATTGGTAACCAACCACTGGGATGTTTGCCCCTGCTATATGTGGCTGGAAAGCAAGTGAATGAAGCAATTCAAAGCAAGGCAGTTTCCAGAGGGGAATGAAGCATTGGCTGTACAGTTGGATACTTGAAGAGATCTTTTTCACCCTCTCTCTCAAACCAACCATCAGTGAACACTGAAGCTGACATAATGAGATCCATTTACCAAGCATTTCATGCCCTCTTGATTTCAGTCGAGTGTCCATGCTTGTTGAATATTGCAAAACACGTTAATAGGTTAGGTTTTAGAATCAGAGACACCTAGATTAAACATTTGTCTTAATGTGATGTTCTATGTGTTCTTAAACAAGTTGTTTGACCTAAGACTCAATTTCCTCACATATTTTTAAATATGCATAATATACTGATCTTTGTGTTTAAAAGAGGCTAATAGTCTTTTCAAATAGAGAAAGCAAATACCTTTACCCACAACCTGCACATAAAGAATTTGTGGCTCAATGAATTTAAGAGATTTGTACCAAATCACATACATAGACAATAGAGTTGGTTACAGATTCCAATATTCCTGTCTCCTAGCTTAAAGTTATTTTTACTGTAAGCTTCAGGATTCTCAATTTGCTTGGTTAGATGTTCTGACCTTACTAATGTACATGAGTTATTTTTATTTTTAACCCAAACAAATCTTTATTTGATCCAGGCACGTTAAAAAGTGAAGAGGAAAGAAAAAATGTCAAACAGCTAGTCAGATCAAATATATCTCACATCTGTTATTTTGCAAGTCTGTCCCTGATTCTCCTAAACTGTTTCTGCTTTTCACAGATTCTTCCTTTGCTTCACTTCTGAACTCACAAAACTTAAGTCTTCCATCCCTCTCCGTGATTCCATGGGCAGCCTGTGATACTAGGAAATACAGGATGAAGGAGGTCATTTGTAAGGGTAAATCATTCATGGATGGATTGAATGTTGACTGGACACTGCTTTGGTTGCTATATGGTTGCCATGAACCTTTTCTCTATTTCATTTACCTGATCATCTCAAAAAAGTAGAAGTATAATAATAGCCATAGTAAGATATGCTTATAAATGAATTTCTTCCCACAAAGGGGTTTTTCAGTGTAAAATTTATCCATGCCACTTAGAATAATATACCATAATATTATAATTTAGGCTTTTATTTATATTATCATTTATATTATCATTTCTATCACTAGAAAGAAAATACAGGAATTTATTTCTATTGTGGTTCCTACTATATCCTCAACACCTACAAAAAGTGCCTAAATAAATACTTGACAAATGAATGAATGATTTCCTTCAAACAATGACATTCCCCTATCTTGTTAGACATCTGTACTCTGACTTCCATTCATATTCCAGATTAGAGTATGAACTCCTATATAATGAGTCTTCGTTATGAGTCTTCTTCTCACTGACATTCCTTTTGAACTCAGATCTCTAGAGAGGATTTTGACCAATTTGAATCAGGAGACCAGGGGTCTTCAGTGAGAAAAGTCATGAAGACTGCACCTCATATTCCCCTAGGTTTGCGGTTAGAGAAATTGTCAAAATAACCAAAGCTAACTCTGCATGGTCTCCTGGTCCAAAAGAGCAATAAGGAACTCACAAAGAGGGAAAAGAAGCCTAAGCTGGAGTCAGACACCCAAAGTTGTGGTGTGCACTGGGAGCAGGGACTGAGCAATAACTATGTAATGACACTCTAATATTACTATCCCAGTATGGGGTACCACAATTGATGGATGTCAGACCCAGCAACAAGAGCATCTAGACCAGCTTCTGTTGGAATAATCAACCTGCCGTTAACAGAAGGAAATCAAACTTTCTTTTTACTCTCTACTATGTATTTGGAAGGAGAAAAAACCACCTTTTAGACTGAGTAAATATCAGACTTCTTAGGTACATCAAGAGTGTGAACATAGAGAAGGAAGTAATGAAGATGGTGGTCAAAAACAGTGTTTCCACTAATAATGGCAAATTAAGCCTACACAGTTTTTAAACAAAAATGATTATGACTATATTTGCATGCAGGGTTGGTGGATCAAATAGAACCAATTATATGAACATTTCACAAAATGTAATTCCATGAACTATAAATAGAAGTTACCTAGAAAAGAATTTCCATGGCCAAATAAAGTAAGAAATTGTAAGCTTAAATAAAATTAAACTGCTTTCTTGACTGGAGGAGTTCTCAAAGATAGAGTCTGAGCACTTCCTGAATTTATGGGATTAAGGAAACATTCTTTATAAGGGAGATTTCATGAGACTAACATTCTGGGGAACACACATGGAGAAATGCTGTCAAATCTGAACTGTACAGAGTAGAATATGTTTTGCAAGGAGGTTTCATTAATGATTTGATTCAACACTAGAATTTGGAACCAGAAAAATATGGCACATGAATTCATATTAAATAACTTTTTTAATTAAAATAATTCATTTCAATTCTATAGTCTGAAAAATAAATATTTTTAGGCTCCTAAAGATGGGAAATTTGGAGGCAAACGAGCTAATATGTGTGGCAGGTATAAGCCATTGCATTAGTAGAGTTCCTCCTTTACACAGAGACTGTAGGAGATATGTATTGTTATCTCCTCTTTTCACATTAAAGAGATAAAGCTCAAACTGTTTAGGTGACTTACTCAAATTAATGCAGGAGCAGAATTTGAACCCATACCATTCCGGTACAAAAAATTAGAGCCCCCTCCTTCCTTCCTGTCTTTCTTCCTTCTTTTTTTCCCTCCTTTCTTTTCTTTCTCTCTCATCCACACTGTTTTCCTAAAATAAAAAAATCAATCAAATAACATCAGTCTAACTACCAAGATTTAGTTTTCTGTTATCGAAGAAATATTCAGTTTCTGAAAATCAAGGATTTTGTAGGTTCCATGAAAATGGGTCCCACTTGGACTTACAGTGATCCATTATTTTATATGGGACCACCCTGTACTTCCTATATTCTCCCCAGGCTCTTTTTATTTCATGGAAGCAAAATTATTTTTTCTCTTAAAACAAAAGTTTCATTTAAAAGAAAAATAATTAGTACTTAAAGGGCAATTCAAATGCCATTTCAAATCATACACAGTTTCCTCTCTTCCAAGGCATTCTATTTAGAATGTGAGCTGATTCAATGGAAGACTTACTATTTTTAAAATGGTCTTTTTTTTTTTTTTCCAGTCCCTGTTTCAGTCAGTTGTGTGGTAAGAAAGAAAGCAAAGATATCACCCAGGTGTGCTCAGGTACCACTTGAGACCAGTATTTTGCATTCTTGTTTCTCCTTTATAGCCACACAAAGACTCACTCAAATTTGGGAGGTGTTAAGCAACTTAACATTTAAATTCAAACAAATTACTCAATAGAAGAAAGGAAAACTACCTCTTCTTTTGCCTTTATCTTCTCTCAATTGCCTTTAAAATTGATTGTGATTTTATTTCATAACCAAATAGTTTTCTACCTTAAATTCAGGTTCCTGTCCTCAAGTTCAGCTCTGAAATACTACTGCTGTAATGAATCCTGACTGTAAGAGTTTGACCTCACAGTACTTATATTGTCTAACGAATTAAGCAATTTCAAAGTTTGAGGAATAAATGCTGAAATATCAACTTTGTGGAATTATTCTCTGTAAAATTCTAATTCTCACTTCATCACATAGCACTAATTCAGATCAAGATTTCTGTTGGGATTCTAACTATATATATAGATATAGGTATACATCTTCATCCATAATGAAGAAAAATGCAAATTTAAACAATAATGAGACACCATTTTTTCATCTCATTAATTAAAAATAATATCAAACAGTAGGCATCCTAAAAAATAAGAGCATGTACTGATACAGTGACTTTGTAGAGTAATTTTGGAGATTATAGTACTGTAGGATGATCCTGCAGTACTGTTGGTTCTACCAAAGTTACTGAATGAATTGCATTTCTAAATATTGAATAAAAATGGATACCAAAGATGATAAAATGTGGTGACACAACTGATATAAACATTTTAAAATAAAAACCTAAAAATTATTTATAAGAAGAATATGTATTAAGAAAAATGTGCAACAAATTCATAGTAGAGATTATCTACAGGGACAAGAAGAGTATAATGGGATTAGCAGTGATGATTAATGGGAAATAAAATATGACAAAATTTTAGCAACTGTCATTTCTAGCATTGGGTGTTCCATTAGTCTATAAATTTTTCAGAAATATTGATACTGTTAAATTAATTTTTAAAACAAAATTTCAGAATCACAGATGTTTTATGATTAGTAACAAATAGCTCTTTCTATTCAGGTTGAAAATACTACCAGGGTTCAGAAGTGTGGAGGAAGTCATATTGTCTTTTTTTTTTTTTCCACTCAAAGTCTGATTTATTTTTTAAAATTTATTTATTTATTTTTTAGTTTTACAGGCTGCATTTTGATTCATTGTACACAAAGGGAATACAACTTTTCATTTCTATGGTTGTCCTTTTTTTTTTATTATGATATACAAGGTTGTAGTTGAAGAATAACCAAAATTGTTTCACAGGTCTGGTAATGATATGCTGGATGTTTTGGTAATGATACACTGGATGTTTTATAAAATATGTACCCAGTTTGGATGTTGACAAGACACTTAAAATACAGAAAATTCATGAAAATTTATATTACAATATGTTGAGACCACTAGTTGGCATTAGTAATGTGTTACATGATTGCATTAATTGAAATATGGGTAAAAAGTCATGTAAAGACAACCAATACTGAGCAACCTAAAGAAAGATTATTGTGTTGTTGGATGATGGAAAACACTGTTGTTATTCAAAAACAATGTAGGCATGAATTCTGAACCAAACTGCTAATGGATTTAGTCATCTGAGTTTGGAAGGAAGTTTGATATCAGTAATATTTTGCAGGAAGATGTGTAGAATAAAGGAGAAAGTGGAGAAATCTGGGTTTACATGGAGGAATAATGCATCTTTCTAAAAACTCTAAGCTGGTGGTAGGTATTTTGAACTTATGCTTCCCTAAGCAGCACACTTTGAGAATCTAATGTCAAAATTGTAGATAATGGTCCATACTGGCATTTTATTGAGACATCCTGTATGGTAATTCTTTTATTATTTGAGGCTTTTATATGCTAAAGATATGTCCTTGCCCAAACTGATGGCATCACTTATTACTGGTCTAACCTCCAATTTATTCTTCTCCCATTTCTACCTGCTTTTAATCTTAATATTCATTTCAACATGGTATCTCAGATATTAAGTTCCGATCATGTTAATACCCTATTTAAATGCCTGTGTGACTGGAAGTTTAGCTCAGTACTAAGAGCACATACTTGGCGTGTGGAAGGCCCAGGTTTCAATCCTTAGCGAAAAATAAATAAAGGAAAATAAGGAAAATAAAAGAAAAACCATATTGAATTACCCTGTTGACTTGGAAACATTTCCTCTAAGAAGAGCCAAGTAAGCAAGCAAAATGTAGAAAAATATGTAAGGTATTCTTTTTGGGTTTTTGTTTGGTTTTGTTTTTTGGTACCAGGTATTAAATCCAGGAGTGCTTAACCACTAAGCCACATCCCCAAGCCTTTTTTATATTTTATTTTACGACAGGGTTTCATTGATTTGCTTAGGGCCTCACTAAGTTGCTGAGGCTGGCTTTTGAGCTCAAAATCCTCCTGTCTCAGCCTCCCCAGCCTCTGGGATTACAGATATGTGCCGCTGCACCTGGCCAAAGTATCCTTTTGTAAAATAAACACTAGTTAAAAATAGATATATATGGATATTAAATATAAGCATACAGTGTATACTTGAATGTGATTATATAACCATGGAGAAAATAAAAAGAAAGAAACGTAAAACAGTTATGTGAGTTGGGGAAGAAAGAATGTTGCTAAAGAAGAGGAAGAAGATGGTGGAGAGAGTAGAGTGGGAGCAAGAAGCCAATGCTAATTTAATTTTTTAAAAAAGGAAAAAATAGCATGCATGATACAATCACCGTATAAATATTGATATGGATGTGCAGTTTTTTACTTGAAAATCAAAAAGTAAATCAATGAATAATCATACTTTAGAAAGAAGTTTAAACTCTTTGGCACCAAACAGTCTTTGTGGTCCCTATGTGACCTCACATTGCACACGTGTTGCGTGTGAGTTGTACCTTCTACTTCAGAGTTCCCACATCACACCATCTGAACACTCCCTTTCTTACCCTTACACAACCCATTGTGCACGTGGCATATTCTTTCCCCTTTCTCTAAGGAAGTCCTATTTTCATTCAATATTGATTTCCAATGTCCTTTGCAAAGTCTTTCTTAGTTAAATTCAGATACTCTGTCCTCAATGGGCCCTTAAGTTTTTGAAGACCCTTCTATTGTGATGCCAAATGCATTGTGATCACTTTTGAACACATTTTAGCCTATGATTCTCTCACTAGACAACTAGTTCTATGAGAATTGAAACCATATGTTTAATATTTTGCACATCAGCATTAAAGAGATGGTAAGCAGTTGTTGTTGAATGAATTTATTTGTTTCATTTTACATTTTTAAAATGATGCACAATATTGTTATGCAGCAACATTGCTCTGTTTATTATATGCTCAAGATTGAGCATTTAAATTCCCCACAAACCAATTAGTTTTTTTCTTATTAATGGCCATGATTTACATATATCTCATATTTGTCTGTACAACAAGGAATCAAGGACAGATTCTAAATCTTGAAGGAGGCATCCCAAAATCAAGAAGAAAACAAAAGGTGGTAAGTTATTCCACATTCCAAAATGAGGCACTGGGCCTCCTAAATACGACTAGAAAGGAAGTGGGCTAAACTGCTTAGTGATTCAACATCTGCCTCATGAATCTGAAGAGTTGAAATTGAAGGTGCGAAATTAGAATTTCTCTGAAGAAAGCTGTTAAAGACTGTGACAATGTTCTGTCTCCCTCATTTAGGAAAGGGATTTGGGAACACCCGTCCACAGGGCTTGATGTTCATTCCCTAAAGTTCGAAGGACAAAGAGGACAAGTGCTTAGTCCGTCTTTGAAAATTTTCAGGTAGGGCTAGGCGTGGTGGTGCACACCTGTGATTTCAGCTGCTTGGAACGCTGAGACAGGAGGATGGCAAGTTCAAATCCAGCCTCAGCAATTTAGCCCTAAACAACTTAGCAAGAACCTGTCTCAAAATAAAAAATAAAATAAAAAGGACTGGGGATGTAGCTCAGTGGTTAAGTGGTTAAGCACTGTGGGGTTCAATCCCTGGTACCAAAGCAAAGAAAATTTTCATGCAAAAAAACCTCTATCACTGCAGCTGCCTGCTTAGTGGCAATGCAAAGAGATGCACTGTGCTTGGAGCCAGATGCATTTCCCCTGACAGTGAGGCAGAGGCTCATGTTTCCACAGGGCAACAGTGAGCCTTTTAGAAGGCAGCAGGCTAGAGGATTCTTTAAAAGTGATTTGTTTTCCTTTAGGTCCAAGGCAATCTCAGTATAAAGAAGCAATGGAGGACGAACAGGTGAAGAGGCTACGGTTCAGTTACTGGAATCATGCAGAAGAGAAGAGGGGTGGCTCTGGTGGGGGAACCTCAGTGGAACACAACAGGTGTATACACCCAACAAGCCAACAGAGATCACTGGCATAGTGATCACAAGCCAACAGAGACCACTTGACTCTTCTCCCTCCTTCTACATCAAAGAAAGGTGAAAATCCCAAAACTGTCAATTAAGGTGCTGACAGGACATGTCTTCACCTGCAACAGAACCAAGATGGGGAATGAGTGATTTCAACTTTACGATAAACTGCGGTTGTGGATTATTGCAAGAATGCTAGTCATTTTAATTATTGAACTGGGATTATTACCTAGACTAAGTGAGTAGAGTACTTCTAGTGTCTAAAAGTGAATGAAAATACTATAGAACACACTTAAAATTTCAAGTAGAGATGGGGAAAGATCAAATCCACGGGAAAGGTTTGAGTTTATTATGTTTTAGTTGTTCACACAAATTGATTGCTCATGATACTTTACACAAAAATGGAATAAAAAAACATATATTAATTTGTATACATTTACTACCACTACAAGAAAAAAATCAAGTGTATGCTGGCTCAGAGAGAAATATTGAATTGTTTTATATTGTAAACCAGCAACAGAGTAAATAGTCTATTTCATCATAAATATATATATGTATAAAATCACATAAAACAAATTTATGCAATAAAACTTATTTTATAGGCACAAAGTATCCTTTTAATTTCTTGATTGAGACTCACAATGAAATCATTGCAGCAATTCCAGCCCAAAAATATATCATCTTCATAAAGATTTTAAATAGTCATAAAATAAGATAGCATAGAGTAACAGAACAACTCAAAGAACACTTCCAGAAAAATTTTGTCTGCTATACTTATTTACTGTATGTCAGAAAAGATAATAGGCACCAGGGATATGAAGACCACACCTTGGTTGTTAAGAAGCTCCCAACCTAGAAGGAAGATAAACACACAAAAATGCTGGTCACTAGGCTAGTGAAGGCCCCTTGTAAGATTATATCAGGATGATCATAGTGCCACCCAACTATGCTTCCACCTCTGGACTGAACCCTCCTATCCATCTTCCAAATTAAAACTAAATATGGCCAGGCGCGGTGGCACACGTCTGTAATCGAAGCAACTTGGTAGACTGAGTCAGGAGGATCGCGAGTTCAAAGCCAGCCTCAGCAACTTAGCAAGGCCCTTAGCAACTCAGTGAGACCCTGTCTCTAAATAAAAATACAAAATAGGGCTAGGGATGTGGCTCAGTGACCGAGTGTCCCTGAGTTCAATCCCTGGTTCCAAAAAACAAACAAACAAAAAACTAAATATGACCACAACACACATGTGCACAGAATGCTCAGTAGGCTTCCAGTGAACTTCAGTGTTTTTAAATACCTTAATCTGGAATCATCTTTCCACTCTGCCCTCTGCTTACCTCTCCATCCTCCTTTATAAATACATCACTCTTCATAACCTACATCCCAGGCCTCAACTACTACAGTGTTCCTGCCTCTGAGCCTTTGCACATGCTTTCCTTTCTCCCTGGAATGCCTTATCCCATCTGCTTGTGAAACTCCAGTTTTTCCTCTGAAATCCTGCTAAGAAATTCACCTCTTATTTAAGGTCTTTCTTGCCTACCCCCTCCTTTTTACAAAAGTTTATCTTTACCACTAAATGATTAAGCACGTGATATTGTGACTGGCACATTGTAGACAATGAACAAAGGAAATAACTGAACCGAGGCATTTAGTTCAGTCGTATGATGATATTTACTGATCAAGATTAGAGGCCAGCACAGTGGTTGTAGAGGCCTAATGAACTGGGCTTTCCTCAGGACCCCAGTGGAAAGTTGCTAAAAGACCCTTCTAATTGACTCTGAAGAAAATAGATGAGGCAATTTTCAGGGGACTTGGCTGTAAATCAGGCCCAGGATTTATGCGATGGAAACTGGGGAACACCGAGAGGTTCAGAGAGTTCAGGTCCTAGAAGGAATTGAGACTGGAAGAAACAATTAGCTCACAGCACTGAGAAATCAAACAAGAAACCCCTGTGGCCTGGCAGGGTATTCATCTGAACTTTTTACATACTTTGGACTTCTTTGTTGCTTTTCCATATGTTTTCCACTCTCGGCTATCTTCCCCAAAAGCTTACTTAGGTGTAGAGAACCTGTAATGAAACAATTAAACAACAATAATGACTGCTTTTCACTTATTGGAAATTTACACAATTTATATAAATGTATGAATATTTAGGAAGAATTATTAACTAACCCCACACTCCCAAAATTACATGGCATCTTTCTTTTCTTGCTTGGTCATTTTTTTAAAGAATAAAGAAGCAGAATTTTTCTCAGAAGTATTATCTTCCTTGAATAAAACTGCGTGGAAAATATTTAAATTAACTTTTCCATAGCATCACAATCACATCTTCATTTTTAACATTCATCAAAGTGACTAACAGTTCCCTACCCCCACCACTACCACTACTAATAGTATACTAATGGAACACTCTTAGGACCCACTTATCCAGAAGATCTATTGAAGTTGGTTTACACATTATTCTTGGTTTACAAGGCCCACATACACAAAGAGGAACTTAGTCCATCTAGATACAGTTTGTGACCTTGGCTCAACACAGCCCAAGAGGTGACCTACTGAACAACCTGTTTCAAGCTGAGACATTGACGCCTCATTGATAGTTTCTGACCATTCATTCATTCAACAAATCCATAGTGGGCTCCTATTGAGGATCAAGCACTGGACTACATATTACAAATACTAAGATACAAAGTATAGCCATTACTTTTAGAGAACGAGGAGCTCCACAGTGAATATCCGAGGCAGGTGCCATGTTAGAAAGTGCTGGAAGATGGAGACAGCTCCAGGGTAGATTGCCAGGAGTCTTCTCAGAAAAGGACATGCTTAAGTTTCAAAGGATGAATAAGAGGACAAACAATGGGGAAGGGAATTCCAAGCAGTAGGAACCACAGATTTCAGGACATGAAAGCACAAGCCTGGGGGTGCTTTTAAAATGAGGTTTTAGATGTGGCCAGCCTGGTGTGTGTATGGGGAGCACAGAGATGAGGCTTGACTAACCAATAAGCTCTAATGTGCAACAGCCTCTTATGCCACACTTGAGCTTGTACCATGAAGGTGATGAGGAGCCACTTTAGAAATATTAGGAAGTGAGCAACCTGATCAGATTGGTGTTTTAGAAAATACATTCTGTAAAGGAGTCAGGAGAACCAGTGAGTGTGTTATTGCAGTCACTCAGATGAGACAGGGAATGCTGAGAAATGAGTCTGCTTGGGAGAAAAGATGACAGGGTCAGTTTGGAGCAAGCTGAGGTAGCTGCTAGAAATTTGACTAGGGTTCATTCCTTGGTTACACAGTTACATAGTTTACCCTCCTAGTACTTGGAAGAACATGCGTTTTCACTCTAACTTGTATGCTCTCACCATATGGTCAATAGAAATAGTAAATATCCTATAGGACCATAAGCTGCTACTGACTCTAGATTTTCTATAGTTTTAAGTAACCAACTTCGCTGATGGTACTTGTCCTCTTGAATTATACACACTGCAGAATTTGCTTTTGTAATTGTAATCACTTTTGATTTAGTCTTGAATCACAGAAAAAGAAAAAAGAAAGAAAAAGTTAAGAGAAACTGTGTCCTAATTGTCTATTTTGTGGAAAATCTCGCAGGAGAAAGGGAAAACAAAGACAGATATCCTTCCTAGTGCTGTTTATTGGCCAGTAAGAAGATGTTTATTGGCCAGTAAGAGCACAGTAAGAAGACGAGGACACAGGGCTGGGATGTAGCTCAGGGGTAGAGCACTTGCTGATCACACCCCAAGCCCTGATTTCAATGTCCAAGACACCCCCCCTCTAAAAAAGGGCTGTAAGGACTGGAGGAATACGGGGCTAATCTTCTCTTCTAAAGGTACACAGAAGAGGACTGTGGTCCCTGGTGTTTGGCTTCAGTATACTCACAACTAGAAAATCAGCAGGCAGCTATGTACACAGTTTTGAAAATTATATTATAAATTCCTTTACTGTACTTTCTTTCAGGAAAAAAAATTTTGATAAGTACATATTTGGATTACTCATGCTCCTCCAATAATAATTCCATCTCCTATTTCAAGAATTTACTGTACATGTGTCTGAAAATAGGGAAAAAGATTTAAGCTAGAGATATTAAATTATAATTCAAACAAGAAGAAGAAGAAGAAAGGAATAGACTTTTTAAGTTCTATACTCTCTGTGCATGTGAAAGAAATAGTGTTTCTAACTCTATCTTAAAGACAAATAAACAAAATAAATAAATAAATGGGTATGAGTGCCAAATATTGCAACTAATGGGCTATAGTAAGTAACTGAGCATGTTGCAGTTTTTATTTAATGATCATAAGCCAAACTCTCACTATGCAACATTTTCTTATGTGAATGAGTGTAAAAAGTTCAGCAATTCATACACTTTATGAATTTCAGTTTCCAAATTAGTTTTGAAAACTTTGAAATGTTTAAAATGTAATTAATGTAATTTATGTCTGCCAAAAAAAGGAAATACTTCATTGTATCTTGATAAAACAGGAAAACTTTTAAAGTCATAAAATTTTATAAGTCTAAGCTTCTACTCAGAATATTAAGAATTATACTAATGAAACTATACTATTAGCTCATTAAAACTTTTATTTCAATTTCTAAACATGTATTATGCTAAAATTAAAGATTATTTTTAGTGATTTCAATTGGCATTTTAGAAAATCGCTGAGTTTTAAGTCCATAAAACTCCAAAATGTAAATGGCATTTTATATCTTCATAAAATCACCTTATATAAAAGGCCAATATGAAGTAACACAAGAAATCAGCACATTTTCTACCTCTTGATAGTGGTGACTAGAAATAGAATTCTTAAAAAAATTAAATAAAATAAGACTGGCTCCTTAGTTAGCAACTTTGGAGTTTCCGGGTCTGTAATGTGGTTGGACTATTGCTGGAGTGTCTGGCTGGGGTTGACCACCCATCTAGCACTCAATCCACACATGCTCAGTTGTGTGGGTGTCTTTTTGCTCCTGTGTTTTTAAAGTCATGTTTGATTTTTTTCACTGACCTCCTGTTACGATGACCTTTGAAGAAAAAACATTATTACTTCCCCGATGGGCTATGTGTGATGTTGTAAATGTGAATTAAGTATTGGGCAGCTGGAATTTTTTAGAGCTAAAAATTCATGTAGGAGGCAAAACAAATTTGAAGAAAAATGTAAAAATCTAAATTGTAAACTTCTGAGAATTTCCCAGGAGCCACACATCATTTCCACATTTTTAAAAAGAATGTAGTAAGAAGTTTTACAAAACAGAGACTGATGCAAATAACTAATAGAAAGAAAAGGGAACTGTAATTTATTTTTGAAACAAAAAAGGATAATGTTTTGAAAAGTGTGTTTCATGTAGTTACAACAATGACTGGATGTTCTCTAAGTGTTACCACATGGCTTCTTAGGGCAACCAGAGTCGGGTCTCTGCCTTAATGATGATACATGAAATGTTAAAGTCAGGAAGAGGCTCAGAAACTCTCTTTGGATGGAGGCTTTCGAAGCAGGACCAACTAAGACTTCTGATCCATCACCACTACATTCAGTTTCAACCAGCTTCAATTCGGCAGTGAGGGAGATTTTACAGGTACCATCTGTTTGAACAAAATGCTTCATAGCTTTAAGAAAAAAATAAAAACTGATTAATCCAGTCAGAAACTCAGATCAATTTACGATGAGTACCGAGGTAGCAGATTTGAGCATAGAACCCCTTTCTTCTAACTGCTGGTCTGAGTTTTATTTATCTGCCTCATGGCAGTTCAAATGAATTCAGCCTACAAATATGGAAGAAATTGTCACAATATTGTACAGTCAGGCAACGGGCCTAACTTTTCTCTTAGGCCTTCTATTCTTTTGTCAACTTAGGCTCTCAATTGTTTTATTTTGAAGCTCTAAGCCAGCTTCATATATATATATATATATATATATATATATATATATATATATATATATATTGTGACTTGTAACAGAGATGATTAGTTGCCTACATGGTATTCATTTACTCTGTCTTCCTCACCGACAGAATCCAATTTAGTTAAGGATTACATCAGGATCCACTAAAAAACTATTTCTCAGCCTTCCTTGCAGGTGATTGGTCCTATGACTGTGGTCTACCAGTGCAATGTAAGCAGAAGATGTTGGATGGGACCAATTCAGCTGCTGCATGCCCCTGACCTTTCCTCTTCCCTATGCTTTCTGCCTGAAAATTTATACATTCTTTTTAGAATTTATTTTGCCACCACTATGGAACAGAAATCTAGAAGGATCATGACACACAGCATGACATAAACCACAAGCCTGGAACTTGGGACTTTCCCTGGTTGGTGGCTGTCAGTTACAATCCTACCTGACACACTTTGGTAAAGAAATAGTTAAAAATTCTGTAATTTCTTCCAGAGTTGAGAAGTAGTACAGTAACAATAGTCCAAACTTATAAAGCCTTTTCAAAAGAAATTTATCATTCACTCATAGTAACATAATTTGAATCTTCTGCTTCTGGTTTCAAAAGAATCTTAAATTCTGAATGTGACAATAGGACATCACTTTTACTTGATGTGTGCAAAAACAGTTTCCTGGGATATTTCTGTAAAAACAAATCCCTGAGCAGTAAAATTGATGTTAATCACTTTTCATGAAGGGAAAGACATGTACTAGTCCAATATTCTCATTTACAAATTATGTCTAAAAAGAAAGTTTTGTTGTTTTCCCAAAGATAATATCCATTTATTAATAGGAAACAGTTTATTCTTTCATGTTAATTAAATATATAAATCACATAATATCTAGCTCATCTTCTCATGTTGCAAAGGAAAAGACAAAAGGAAAGAGAGGTTCAGGTGATATTTCTGATCTGCTTGCTGTGGACTGGATTCTCTAATCAAATAATTTTATTAGCTAGTGGGAAAACACTTGTAGTTCTTGCTTGGAATTCTCCTCTTCCCATTCATTTTGACTACCCCTTAGCTAGGATGCTTTTCCTTCCCCCACTTTTAACTCCTCCCCTCATTTAACCTGGGCAATGGCAAATCAGCCTTTTAAGACCCAGGCATGGTCTCATCCTGAAAATTACCCTGGCTTCATCTTCCCTTCAACCTGCAAGGTAAGAAGACTACATACTTTGGATTCCCCCTCACACACTCCCTTCTGATCATGGTGATTTGGGTATACATCTTCTCTTTCCCTAAAGAAAGCAAACTATGAAAGGGCAAGGACCAAATCTGCATTCTTCAGTGTGCAGCATGGGATCTGGCCAAATACACTTTCTCTAATACTTTTTAGAAAATATATGCCAGTGAATCCTAGTGTAGTGAGGACAGGTGCTGCATCAGTAGAATCTTACTCCACTCCCCAGTGTATCTTGAATCCCGTCTCCTGTTAACTTCTGTCCTACCTCTGGACATCCATAATCTCAGAAGAACTGGCTCCAAAAGCCAAAAGAGGTTTAGTAATATTAGGAAGTTATACATTTAAGGTATGGAAATACAATTCAAATTACACAGTTTGTCCTCAGGGAACATATAATAATCAATTATAAAGAGCAAACAAGGGCAGGTAAATAAACATGACAACTTGATAACATCATTGTACAAATCTCTGGTTGCTTAGGTTTGGTTTCCTAGAACACAGTGAAAGACACAGGCTTTGAAATTAATAGGTTAATCTAGGCTTGAGAAAGAAGATATAATGGAAAAACACAGAGATAAAGCACAACGGGAAATCCACTATTGGAGGAGACATAGTTCCTAGAACAGAGATAAGAAAAATTAAAATGTTCCAAATTATATTATTTGGGTAATGTACTAATTTTTTTTCTTTACCACATCAACTATAATTCAGTGATTTTTAGATGAAGAGATTTCTAAATGAGAGCTCTCTGGTAATTTCCCCCACCTCTTTTTTAATGAATACTTTTTTCCCATTCATTATATTTTAAATGATTCTATATATAGTTTTTATGATAAAAATAGTATTACTTTTATAATAGAGTATTAAATGGGGGTCCTATATATATGAAAGATCCTACAGAGTGAAATATTAGGAAATAACCAAACAATTGATATAGTCATTTTAATTACTACCTTGTTATCTGTGACCTAGTTTGCTTAGTAGCTTTTATGGAGCCTGATTTACTGGAGAGTGAATGCTAGATTCAGGATAGATGTAAGAATATCTGTTAGTTTTGTCAAATTGACAGTATTTCTGTAAAAACAAGTCAAGCTAGTAAAACTCATTTTGGTATGTTTTTACTAAATAGCAAGTTTACATCAAATTAAATTTATTAAAGAAAGTATTTTTCCTATAATTATTATTCTCTACAGAGTATATATATCAAGGTAGACAAAAGAAAAAAGCAACCTTACATTCTCTTGGAATACTATTGCACACAAACAAAATAAACCTAAGTTTACTCTTTGCTTACAAACTAAAAGTAAACCTAGTAACTTTGGGTCAACATCAGGCTTTGCACTTAGTTTCCTATATCCTATAACAGGCTTTAGTCTGCCAACTCCTCTTTCAACCCCAGTGAGTCATCTCAGCTAACCAAGGCACAAGTTGGCATTCATTTGTGATTTCAATATTCCCAGTGGCATAGATTCCAATCCCAGACAGTGTAATCGTCTAAATGAAAACTATACAGAATAGTGAAAGAATTGACACTTGCAGGTACATAGGCTTTTCATGAACAATGAGAATAACAACAATCAAATGATAACAGTCAAGGTGAGTGAAAGACGGAACAAGGTGTTGAAAAGCCCACAAGTGCATAGGCATACTCACACACTCAAGGGTGCCATGGCATGACTATAGTATAAGGATTCCCAGCAGTCTTTGACATCAGTCCTCTCCCATGAGAGTTATTTTTCAGAAATGACTAATTACCTCTCCAGTAAGGGTCAGCATTGAGCCTGAGGTGTGGACTGAGTCCTTGATTGTGCTCAGGATCTGTGTGTGCATTCTGCATGAACTTGTACAAGAGATTATAATGATAACATGAGAAATTAAACCAGACCTTCAGAGACCTGTTCCAAATATCCTAACCAAATATATCCTAAAAAATAAACTGTATAAACTACACTGTTGCTGTTTGGGGGTAACTTCTGTGTGACTGGTTTGTGAGTTGAATAACCATGATTCTTTCTTTAGCGTAGTTGCCAAGAATCTTAAAGTCATCTTTGTCATGAAACGCACGTCTAGCCTCATTATGATTTCTTTCTTATGTTGGTCTTCATTTTGGTGGTTGATATCTTTTTTTAATGCTTTTAAGCTATTTTCATTTATTTTGCTGTATTTCCTTTGTGAAACATTTTGACTTTTTATGATATAAGACAAAAAAGAAAAGGAAAAGAAGGGAGGGAGGTGAGGGGAAAGAAGAGAGGGGGCCTGTGTTCTGGGACTTGGGTTCCATAAGGCCTGTGCCCTTTTACTTTGGGCATGTTGTCTAATTGGGAACTTACTTAACTTCTCTGAGTCTCAATTTCACCTAAAATAGAAGATGTCAGTACCTCCCTAATGAAGAAAATGCGGTAAGAGATCAATTAATTTTAGTTTCTTTGTCCCTTATGTTCCTTCTGCTTGTTATATATGAAATACACATACAAATACATGTCATGTATGAACAAGTATATACACATATTTACGTATATACATATGCACATTATCTACCTGCCCCCAACAACACACACACAAAGCTTAATTCTGGGAACAAGGCTTTAGTCAGAAAGTCCTCACTCATCAATTTGCAAAGAATTTCGAGGAAGGCAGTTAGGAAACTAATCTATCCTTCACCACAATTGCGGTTCTTTTTTTTTTTTTTTTTTTTTGTTAAAATTATGATCTACAGAAGATATTGGAAATGAGTCTAGGAAATGAGTCATTTTATTAAAGCGGAGTTTGGGTAATCTTTATGTGTTAAATAGAAAACTAAAAGAAAGTCCTCCCCTTGGGTCTCCCCCACCTTGTGATCTGTCTGTCTGTCTGCTACAACAATCACCGCCACAGTACACAGTGCTCACCACTGACCTATTGCAGACAGTTAATCAAGAGCAGAAAGCAGCTTTCACAGTACAAGCAGTTACTTGTTCTCAACTTTTTAAAGTTCATAATTCAGTCTTACTGTCATTTCTTTCCTCTTGCCAGTGCTTTTATGAAAGGTATAGCTGAACAGAAAGAAAACCAGAGTCATTAACTGTTTGAAAGTTTAATGTGCTACCAAACCAGAATGAGATGTGATAATGAAATTTCCACTGCTGAAAGCAGGTTTTGCTAACTGATGTATGTAGTGAGAAGGTGGTCACATAACCAACAAAAATAAAAACTATGCTCATTTTTTATATTTCTCATTAACTTTGGTTTAAATTGGTCAAACACCAAATTAGACTTCAGTTAGAATACTTTTAGAAGGTGTGTCTAGCAAAATTCCACTTGTTTATGTTAGAAAATATATTCTACATGTATAGTATCAATGCTGATCAAGTAACCTCATATCTAAAATAATCTAGAACAATGGATAAGGACTAATGGTTCAACGTGGCTAGACAGTATTCAACCATCCTAATTGGTCAGAAGAGCCATCCAAGTCACCAGAGTTCTTTCCACTGGGCCTATTCATACCATCCATCAGTCTGCAATCAAGGTATGTCCAAATGAAATTCTACTTTACCTTTTCTAATCATAGACAGTTCCCAACTTATGATGGTCCCATCTATGATTTTTCAACTTCACCATGGGTTAAAAGCATACTTTGAATTTGGTCTTCTCCCAGGCTAGTCATATATAGTACAACACTCTTAAGATACTGGGTGGCAGCAGGGCAGCAGTTCCTAATCAGCCAAGTGATCTCGAGATAAACAACCAATCCTCTAAAGTGTGCTATGTTGCTAAGTGAGAATGCTCAGTAGTTTAGGTGATCAAATGCATTTTTCAACTTATATTTTCTGTTTACTGTGGGTACATGGGACATAAATGAGGAATTGTATTCAATAGTCAAGGAGTGTTTGTACTTCAGTTTTTTACTTCTAAACTCAATATAGACAAAATGGATCATAGTTGTTTCCCAAATGCAACATGCTGTTTTCCACCCCTTTGCCTTTGCACATGCTTCTACCCTTCTAAAGTTCTCAGCCATAGCATCTACTCCTTCAGATATTTATTGTGCCCTTCTTCCCATGACCTCTTCTCAGAGACCTCTTACAGATCACCATCTGTTGAAATTATATTCATTTTAAATTCAGTTACGATTCCCTGTTTTTCTAGAAAGTATTCCTTTTCCCTATCTCATACTCACCTTATCTCCTTTTCCTTTCCCTCCAGTAACACTTGGATTTAACTATAGTACATCACTCTTCATAGTTATTGACACACAGTAGGAATTCATTTACTATATGATGAATGAATCAATGACTCCTAGGCTATAATGCACTTCCATTTTGCACCAGCTTTCTCCCCTTCCTTAGCTGATAAGCCTTTTATTAGTAAAGGGGGGACAGGTTGGTGGGAGGATGGTACTTAATAATCTTTGTAATCTTCCCATTATCTAATAGATTCATTGCACATAATGAAGGTTTGATAAATATTTCTTGAATTGCATGAATAAACTGGGTCAGGCAGGTTAGAGGCACCTCAGATCACTCCTGGATTTATCAGGAGCAGTGCTGGTGATGTAAGAGGTAATTTTCTTTGCTGAATCATAGCTGAATTTATATCACACTAAGCTTTGGAAGGTACCACTTTTCAAATTAAATATAAAAACAATAACCTTTCTGTGTGTAATGTTATAAGTTCTGCTGGCTCCTTTCAGGCATGGGGGCATCTCTGTAAGGTGTTGACCTAAATTTCTTCTGACCTAATTTCCTTGTTGCAAAAGGAATTCGGTGCAGCCAGCCCCCACTGCAGAAAGGTTTTGTTCTACATCACTGTCAAATTTCAATGACAAATGGAATGAACTTTGTTAGTCCTTTTGAGATTTCAGAATAGCTCAGGATATTCCCCTCTAATATCTAAGAGGATTTCAGTGATTCGTCCTGCTGGCTAGGGAGTGTAAAAAGGCCTCAGTCTATCCTATACATTCCCCCTGAGCAGCCAGAGACGCCCCACAGAAGCACCAAGCACTACCTCAAACATTTTTCTTGCACAGTAGCTGAAGAGATTGCCAATGAAATGGAGATGAATGTAAATGGCAAAAAGGACCCGTTAGATTTTTGATCCAAAATATAGAAATATTTCTCAGCACCAACAAACTCTACTTTGGTTCTAGTCCTAGGTATCTTAAAGCAAAAATAAATAAATCTCTACTCCTATGATCAAAAAAAAAAAATTCCTTCCAAAGATGCAAAAAAAATCTTTTTCCACTATGTTGTGAGCATGTTATTTGTGTGTGTATACATATATATGTATGTATATGTATATGTGTGTGTGTGTATATATATATATATATATATATATATTGCTGTGTGCATGTTTGAGAAGGGATGGGTTATAAAAGAATAGGATTTAGCTCAGATAAATCAGTAGCTGTAAAAGTTATAAGACAACAGACAGGAATATACTAAAAATGCATTCCTTTGAGTTTTTAAAGGAAAGATAAGACAGTCTTCTACTAAGAATAGCTTCAGTCTATCAGTTTCTGAAAGAAGAGGGTTATTCTAAGATGACTACCCAGGGCTTCTTTCCAATGTTTTTATTAAGCAATGACCAGTATCTGAATCACCTATTCACATGCAGTTTCAATATGAGATAGATCGATTTTACGATTCAAATTTTTTATAATCATCTTAGTAATATGGGGAATGTATCTTAAATATTTGAAAGTACTAGAATTCTCTCATATTTGATGACAAATTATAACTCAAAAATGTTATTCCATTATTTCCATGGGAAGCAATTCTCTGGAAGACCTTACAGCACCACACCCTGCCAGTTGGTGATGTGGTCAGCAAAGTCTAGAGGAGGTCAAAGAAAGCAGCTGTCCCAGCAATCCACCCTGAACTAAATGGGAACTTAAAAGTGCATAAGAGGAGAGGAAAAGCTGACAAAGGAAAGCAAAGGAGTCGTGTCAAAGTGAAAAGATGTAAGAAAAGCCAGTGACATCAAGATATTAAAGAAATGCATGGGGTCAAGGGTAGCTATTTCTAACAATAATAATAACTAAAGTCAGAAGAATAAGTAATCTGAAGAGGAAAGAGTTTTAACCACTCCATCCAAATTGTTGAATATTTACTGGAGCAATCCCCCCCAAACTCAAAAATAAATAAATAAATTTAATTTAATTATATTAAATTCCAAGCAAAGTAAAAGATTTATTGAAATAAACTGGTTACATGAAAATAAAGAAAGCCAAAGGAGAATGCTCAGTCTGCAAATAGTCACTAAGCAACCATGGGGGGCAGATGCTGCTCTGAGTGCTGGATAGGAGATGACCAAATAAGCAAATTCATAATCATCAAATTATTACACCAAGATTGTGTTACCCAATGGCCAGAACTGAAGAACTGATTATTTAAAATTGAATTTTTTTGTCCTAGACATAGTATTAAACCATGATCAGAGACAGAACTCTAGACAAAGAAAGAAAGTAAATATATATATAATAGGACTATTGTGCTGGTTCTTTAACAGAAGGGCTGATATGTGACCTGAATCAAACAGAATAAATTCTCCCCTGAGATTATTTACTGGAATCTCTAGAGAGATCATTTCCTATAGGATGAAAAAAAATATTTTGTGAAATCAAAGGAAATTATTTTTCTGGAAAGTTATTTTCAGAGAAGGAATTTTTGGCACATTTCTGTGGATTGTAAAGGACAGCAAGGATTTCCTAGTGTGAAATTAAATTAGAAAAGTTCAATGGTTCAGTAAGAAATGATCTCAGCAGATGCCATTACAAAATGTCCAGGACAAGTTGTATGCAAACTAGAGACTTTGCCTGGGTTTCTTGCATCTCTTTGATATCTTCTTTTAATCGAGGACTTGGGGGTATGATCCCTTCAATTCAATTCATAGATGAGGCAAGCTTTTAATAACCAAATCAATTGGTAACTGAAAATACGTTTCAACATATATGTAAACTCTGTGGTAAACTTTAAAGTTGTTTCTCCTTATGGGGACCAGCTTCCCATGATCATCTATTACAGGATCTATTTGAGGAGCCAAGGGCCTTCATTTATTGACTTAGCATCGCACCCTGGTGTCATTACTCCCTGATCCTATTGCAACACACACCTGATGCTCTGGGATCTTCTATGAAACACATGGAAAGGAGAACAGCTTCTAAAATTCATTTTTACTTTTCCAAGAGCAAAGATGACAATTTGAAGCAAAAGCCAGGTCAAGTTCAGCTTTTCATAAAATTGGCTGGGCCTGTCTCTGTTCAAGAGAAAGCCTTGCTGAATCTCTGCTTTCAGAAGCCACACTGGATTGAACAATCAGACTGTTTGAAAAACCCATCATCCCACAAGGATTTGTGAAGTGTTGAACGTCTGGCATATGGGTGTTCTGAATAAAAGGATTTTGCCAGGAGTTTTGAGATCAGAGATTCACGATTAATTCTGACTGCTTGGATCAATAAAGATTGTTTTCCTTTGAAACAGAGCACCTATAAAATTATGTAATTTGAGGTATAGGAAAATCATTGCCGAATGAGCAAAGAGTATTTTGCAGCCCACAGAATCCATTTGGTAATAATTTCAGCATGAAAAGTAAGACCATTATTTTGATAGGACAAATGCATTTGAAAGTCATGAAAGATTATATCAGTTAAAAATTGTATTTGCATTAAATACGTTTCAGCACAAACTCACTCAGGTGTAGCACTATTGACACCAGAAATGCAATTCAGTGTGAGCTGTTTCCTAAAGGAAAAGTACATGTAAGAATTTAGATTATTTTGTCTAGCACAGCTGCTGCTTGTACTGCAAAAGCAGAGATGCAGCTGATGACAAGGTAGAATGGAACTTGACACCTCCACTGGCATTCAGCCAAGAATACAGAATGTTTTAGCCAGTCTGTGGCATGTGATCCATTTCTTAATTGTTGATAACATATAATTAGGACAATCTAAGCCTAGTTTAATGAATGCAATAAGTTAAACTGCAGTGCTTGACTATACTTGGATAGACTTTGTTAGTCTTGGAGCATGGAACTGCAGAGTAACATTTTATAAACAGTACAAAATGGAATCTTCCCTTTACAAACTATCGGCCTAGAATTATGGCCGACATCCTAACCCACAGTATAAATTGTGTGCGCTGTATAAATGTCAACTGATATTCATGGCCAATGTGCCCAAAATAAATTTTCCCCTTGAAGATTTTAAAGGTAAGATTTATGTGAAGAAATTGGGCACATATTTAAAAATGACAGACTACACGTTCTGCTAATCAGTTATCAACCTGATTTATTTTGACAGACTTCTTTCTAAGATGATCAGAGCTCAGTCTAGTGTACTACACATTTTTTCAAAATGCAATGATTTTCTTGAAATTAATGAATTGATTATTAATTTCTTATTAAAATAGATTCACTGCATTTATCTTTTCACACTCCTATTACTTACTGCAGGTTTTGTAAAAACATTGTCATTGTAAAACATGCAAAAGACTTTCACCTAGGCCATAATAAAAATTCAACTAGATTTTAAACATATCTAGTAAAAGATTTATTTTTTCCAAAGGAGTAAAAAATCCTACCAATATACAAAATAATGCAAGAAATTAAAAGTTTAAAAAAATGTATTTTAACTTTTGACAAAATAAAAAAAAACATTAAAGGAAGGTCTGTTTATCCATAGTATGTATGCTTTCTCTGATTTATTTATTAATGTATTTATTTGGTCTTTAAATCTGTTCTAATGTTATCAGAATCGATTTTTAGTCTCACTCTTCCCCAAGGAACTGTCTTGAGTGAAGCTCTTATCGGGAAACTGTAATAAAGAATCAGCTCGCAAAGCTGTTACTATGGTGCTCACATATCTGAAGAAATTTTTAGTGGAAATAAAATTCCAAAGCACTAAATTTAGAGGTATTTCGTTTCCTAGTAAGAGGCATAAAAATAGTACTACTAGATACAATTTAAATTCCAAGGGGGAGATATTTATTTCTGTGCGATGCTCAACCATGTACATTCTAGAAAGCCAGTTTCTTTCCACAGGCCTTGAGACAATTAAAAATCATATTAACTAATTTCCGGTCAGGACACCTAACAGATAGTACTTTTTAGAAAAGGAGACCTTCTTTATTTTCACATTTTCATTTTCATGCTTTTTAAGAGAAACTTTACAACAACTTGAAAATGTATTCTTTTACATATATTTAAGAAAACAATTTAGACAGCGATACATATCAATAGTTTCAGATGCTAAATTATATAATATCTTGTAGAGAGTAAGAAGAATTAAAAAATTTCATTGGTGCCCTGGTATGGTTACCAGAAAGCTCAGGTTTAAGTAATTTTTTCCATTAAAAGAAATTATTACTATGATGTCCATAAGTCACAAAATTCCCTTTTCCAAAAATAAAAAATGCAAATTTCCAGATATCAAGACAAAATATAGTTCTGAAATGAAAACAATCCTAATATCATACTTAAATAACAATTTTTTAAAGCCTGTGCCACCATTCAAAATCCTCAAGCCAAATTACATTCCAGAGGTGTGGCCTAAATTACTGCTTGAAGAGGAAGAAATTTTTTTAAATTTTTGTTAAATTTTTGCTTTTATGATTAAGTCACCAA
This sequence comes from Glaucomys volans, assembly GCA_020662805.1. Classification (NCBI taxonomy): domain Eukaryota; kingdom Metazoa; phylum Chordata; class Mammalia; order Rodentia; family Sciuridae; genus Glaucomys; species Glaucomys volans. The sequence goes on along the minus strand of JAJEJO010003371.1, from coordinate 220,624 downwards.
AAACAACAGAAAAAATTCTATAATAATGTTACATGTGTGATAATATTATATTACATCTGTAACTTCCAAGTTTATAACAGAAAGGAAAGAAATTGTCATCTCTCAAGAAACAAGACTAAAAGCAACCACAGATCTATAACTTTTGAATGAATGACAGATATGCTATCTATTGAAGAGGAGATAATAAACAATGTTGCCATATTTTCCCATTGATTATTGTAACTTAAATAAGTATAAATGTATATTTTCACAAAAAAACTTTTAAACATTCAGATTTGACAAGTGCAATAGAGAAAAAGATTCTTGACTTACGCAATTTCATGTACACAGGAGAGAAAAAGAGAAGAGTTCATGTTATAATTGACTTTGGTTTTATCTGTTCTTACAAACTGTCCTTAAATGAAATTATTCAGAAAAGCAATCCGCAACTCCATCCTCTAAATTAAAATGCAAACCTCACGTTAACACGAATAAATGTGCCCATAATTTCAGAGACTATTTTAGGAAATGTGGTCATTATATGTGTTTCTTTTTATGATGAATTTTGAATTTGGGATAAATTTTGGCTCATAATTAGAACAGACTACCAAGACTGAGAGGCATAATGCAATGTGATAGTGGGCAGTTCACTATTCTTTTATGAATATCTAATTCAATGCTTCTAATTATCGGTTTGCACCAGGAAGGAAATATTTCTTCATATAAAGTAACTGCAGAACCTTCGTTAAGTATTCACATGATTTTCAAGGTATACTTTCCATATTACCATAATTTAATTTTCATCTTTATTTGACAAGTCCTGCTACAATCAGTGAAATCTAATGTGGTGGAAAGGTATAAAATAACTGAGTTTATTTTGCTATCACATAAAACAGAACTTTGCATTGTAGCATTCATAAAATAATTTTCTAAAGCTTTATTCTTTGACAAAACACTTAGGAAACAATTTCTAAAAATGTCAGTTTACAAACTACTCACTGTAAAAGTCACCTTTTTGGTAATTTGTTATTTCTTGATTTAAAAAAAGTGTTTGCCTATTTTTTTGTTTTGTTTTGTTTTGTTTTTTGTCACTGTGGCTGTATTATTTTTCTTTTAAAAAGACTGTATATTAAATATAATCTACTAGTTTTTAACTACTTTTAGTTCACAGTAAAACTTGCTTTCCACCTTTTCTACTTGCTAGACCGAATGGATTAGAAAGTGATACTCATGTTAATTTTATCAAAAGCTAGAGAATGCAAACTGCACATTCAGTCACACAGATTTTCAGACTTTTAATTGTGCCCATGTAACTGTACCTAGTGATGGTATTTTGTAAAGATTAAACCAATACATTTCAAGGCATTTTCTAAATCATGTTTCTTTTTGCTAAGGTCAACCCAGAAATCTTATTGCCCTAGTCAGGAAAGGATAAGTAGTTAGCTTGAAACCAAGGCTTGCTGGAGAGTAGATAGATTTGCTAAATTCTTTTAAAACCTACTTAACATCTCAAGGACTAAGCCTGGGAACTCATCGTAGAATTCTTATTAGGAAAGAGACAATTCCTCCACCTAGGTCACAAGGTTGCTGCTCTATGGCAGAAGGATTTCATATAAAGAGAAAGGAGAACAACTCTGTTTCTGGCAACCAAGGATGATAGAGAGTGAAAACAAGCAGAGACTGCATGTTGATTTCCCTTTCCGGCTTTCACTTTTTTTAGTGATTGGGTGTAGGAAAGCCCAAGAGAAGTGTAACCTCAAATTCCATATCTGATTCCTGATTGCAACCTCATAAGAGTTCATCTGTGAGCCTTGAGGAATAGCTTTCTTAGACAATTCTTGGTTTCAGTGTGGCCTGGATAGAAACCAGTAGTTCCCATAGAACCCCACCCCTAAATCCAAGGGAAATTGACCAGGCAGCTGAGTAAGAGCTAATGTACATGGTTGCTCCATGGCAAGGGTTCAGTAGGGCTTTCCCCCAGAGAACTACACGGAAATAAAGCAGAGATTAGGTTCTGTAGCAGCAACCCAATCCGAGGTGAGGGCAAGTAGACCAAATCAAGACAAAAGGCATCCATATCTGCTACAGCATCTGTAAGACCAAGAGACAGAAGAAATCACCCCGAACACCAGAGGATCAACTGGACTCCGCAACAGAGGATGCCCGTTCTTCCCCACCAGTGTTAGACTGTGAAAGCTCCCACACACCAACTTGAAGGGGTGCCCAGAACTGGACAGAAGGTTGAGAAATCTGGGAGACTAAGCATGTTTTCCTAAACAGACAGCATTACCTAAAAGGATGGTTTTAATTATTGAATTGGACTGAATTTTAAGATGTACAGGACTCTAAATTTATAAGAGAACCAGAATAGTTATAGACAAAATAATGGAGCTGTTTTCCAGGCATATCCAAGTTGCTATGTGAGTGAAGTCAGTGTTACATAACCAGCACAAAGAAGAAAGTTTCTGCGGCAAAAATAATTCCCCCTCCAAACACATATTCATACACACATGAAAGCTCATTCTACGGTATTTGGTGAAGAGAGAGGGGAAAATTTTTTTTTAACCCAAATTGTCTACACTGGTGACTACTTTGTTACCTCTGTTGTTTCATTATTCCCATTTGAGTGAAGAAAGAAAATTCAGTTAGCTGAGGATTTAAGCTAACTAGTTTCCAATAATTGAGGTACTGGTACACATGCATTATGTTAAAAAAAAGTTCTCTTAGGATTTTTTTACTTATAGAGGATGTATCACTAACATGTACTTTCTTAAAATGCTAGAATTTCATCACTTTCTTAGAAAATCTTTTTTAGTATTAATTTCAATTTTTGAGACTTGAATATTAATATACAGCTAGTTGTTTTAAATTTCTGAGTTAATGACCACCAAAAACAGCACTTGCTTTTTCACCTGAACTGCCATAAAGTTCAGAGTTAAATTTGAATTGTAGCTGAGGACAGTCATTGCAGGTTCTTCTAATATATATTTCTTTGCTCCTTTAGATTCATCTTTATTCTAGCTTACTTTTAATTGATTCATACTGTATATTTTAGTAATTTAAGTTGTTTCGTATTATTTATGGAAGTTACCAAACAGAAAAAGAGAGACATGGAGGAAGAACAAAGAGGAAAGAAAAATAGAGAGGATCTTAGAGAAAAGAATGACAGGCTCACCTCTGAGAAGTTTACAAATAATAGGAAATCAATAGGAGACAGGTGACTGGTTGGAGAATACTTACAGGTGCCACAAGAGAAGGAACAGGATCCTGACTGAAGGTCAGGCAGTGAGAATGGAAAAAAGAGGATACACTGAAGAACTTTTCAGGTGAACGACAAAGAAGCCTTGGAAATTCAGCATTTATGGCTTGGAATGACAGTGTTGGAGAGTAAAATATCAGTGATATTGAAGGTTTAACCCTGGCTGACCTTAGAAAAGACCCTAAGATGAGTGAGGAAGGGGTGGAGATAAAAGTGCCAGACATGGTACCTGTCAATTCACAGCAGGCCCTTAACTTTACAAGTACTTCTTCAAGGAGAGGAAGAGAAAGAAGAGAAGGAGGAGGAGGAAAAAGAAGAACAATTTTCTAGGTATACACTGGAAGGTGCAACTTCTCATATTTTATACTGATTTCTTCTGGAGTTAATTAATATCAATTTTTAGCTGCACAGTATTCCCAGCATCTAGCACAATGCCTTGCCCACTTTATTTTTGAATGAAAAGATTTTCTTTATTTTTTAAATGAAAGAAAATTCTGAAACACTCCAAAACCTTTCAATATAGATCTAGAACTGACTATCACAATGAAGATCAGTTTCCTTCTTTTATTTAAAATGGCAAGAACCATGTCTGGCATTTGGAGACAGTATTAGCATGGTTTTATGAATACCTCATTTGATCCTTACAAGAAATCTAGATTTCTGAGAGGTTAAACAATTTGAGTGGGATTACCCATCTAATAAATAATAAGCTTGAACATAGTTTGCCAAATTCTTACAACTCAAATCAGGTTCAATTGATTGATAGACTGATTGAGAGTGATTAATTACAAGGAAATAGAGCCTGTGTTGAGGATATATTCTTCACTGCAATCTCATCCAGGTTCATTTTGATATGTTATATTGTCCTTATTCCCTGACATCTATTTTAATTAAATAGATGGTAGAAGTGATAATTGTGAAGCAGGAAAGTGACATGGTGCATGTGTATGATGTGTGTTCTAAACTGGGCAAATAAAATTTAAGCATATGTTTTCTGAGGGCTTCTAGGAAAGAAGGTTCTGTAGAAGCTACAATGTGTCTGCAGGACATGAACAAGAAAACAAGTAACTCTGGTGTCAGCTACTGGCCACCATCTTGAGACTGTAAGAGAAATCAGAAGGCAGAAAGGATAGAGGGTATAAAAATCAAGTTTTTGCAACAGAATGTAGCTTACCTACACTATAACACCTATCAGTTAAGAGGCCATTACATGCCCGTTATGCAGTTTAAATTGGGTTTCATGCTACTTGCAACCAAAATGTGTGAATTGATAGTCAAGAGAAGAGTGGAGTTGAAGAAGAGAACATTTCACATTTTCTTATGTATTTCAGCCTGGTGTGCAAAATCATTAAAATGACATTGGCATTTAATTCTTTTAAGTTTAAAAGTTCTTGAAGATGGTTTGGATCACACCAATATGACTTACAAGTGGACAGTGCCTCAGCAGTGTGTAAGGGAAACAGCAAATGCCTTCGCAAGAGTTGAAGGAGGAAACAGAAGACCCCCCCTTGTCCTACACAACTTAGTATGTCAGTAGATATCCCATCTGGTTTACAGGTGCCAGAAACAGAAAACACTGGGGAAAAAAATTAGACTAAAAGGGAATGTGTAAGGGGAACATCTTTTGAAAGGATCTCCTCTGCTCAAGAGAGAAAGGGGAAGTTTTCCACCCACACACTGGGCATTCTGTTTTTATTTTGTAGGATGTACCCCCCATCCCAGGCCCCTTTCTGCACTGAAAGGCAATGGGGAAAATAGTCTTCACCAAAGCACAAGGCAGAATGACCCACAGTGCAGTTCTGGAAGACAGCCAGTTCCCCAGCATTGATGTGGTCTCACTTAACTCCTCTGGGGTGGACGTATGTAGAGGCTTAGTGACAGCAAGCTCTTGCAGCAGCTGGCATACACTGTACTGAAAGTGGAGTCACTTCAAGTAGGGTGGGCAGAAGAAATGCTCCAGAAAATGCTGAAGAGTAATTTCGAGCAATGCCGCATTGTTTTGGAATGCGGGAAACCACAGGAGTAAACAGGCCAAGCTGGCATGCAACCGGCAAAAATAAGGCAGGACTTTTCTTTTCTGACCCAACAGAGAAACCAGATCAAAGATCTGGAGTGACTGACGGGGAACTGCTATTCTACAATATTGATTCATTCTGTGACCAATTGTTTATTGCATGCCTACTATGTGTCACACTGGCACTGGGGTCTAATGATGAGGGAGGCCTGATGCATACAAAGCTGAGCCACTGAACTCAGATGTGCAAAACTATACATCTAATTTTACTTTTCTCCATAACCATTTTATTATTTGAAATGCTCAGTCATATCATGGCAGAAAGAAGGCCTCCCTCTAGACACTTTTGCCTGAGGTACTATTAACTTCAAGGGTTAATGAAGGTAACTATTAACTTCTCCAGAGCTAGGAGCTCTGGAGAGCTGGAAGGCTGAGGTCCTCACCGTCATTGTCCTGGTGTCTGCTCTTGAGGACCTGCAGTTCCTTCTGTGCACATCTGTCCCTCCTCAGCTGAATAGGAGCACTCCTCTTGGCCCTGCTTTTTCACTCCCCTCAGACATTTACTCTCTGCTTCTTCACCACTCCAGGCATTGTCTGGGCCCTTTCTCAAGTACCCTCCAGCATCTCGACTCTTTCAGATCTATTTTCTAATTTGAGGCCTTAACTCTGAGTTGCAAAGCCACAGAAGTTGACTTCTTTACTGTTGCTTGTTTTCCTTTGTTGTCTGTCCCTTGAGGCAGCACAGCTTCCAAAATGCAGAAGGGTAGAGGTTATAGGAAATATTAGGAGGACAGAAGCATCTGTTCACATCTCAAAAGATTATTCTACTACAAAAGTTCTGCCCTTCTTCAGGAATATGGGAAATTTTTCCATGAAGAGACAGCATTTAAAATGGATTTTGAGAGTGGGTAGGTGTTCACTGAAAGAAGAAATAAGAGTAATGCTATCCTTATGCAATGTCCACCAAGAATGTAGAAATGAAATGATATTACATTTTCTGTGGTTATCTTAAATTTATATCCCTTCCTTCACTTTAAAAGTTAAAAAACTGAAAAACTTTAAGAAAAATATAACCCCAGAGTAAATCCCCACAGCAGAGGCCAGGTAACAAAAATTAAGAATATTTTCCCTTCTTTCTGTAACAAGTGCCTATTTGACTGGTGACTTCCAGAATAATTGAGAAATGGAACATTTCATCGTGTCTGAAGAAGTCTCTAACAACACTGCCACTTCTGAAACCATCTTGATCAACTGCTTTGTCAAAGAAATGTGGAGACACAACAGGCAAAAACACTTACTCTCAATCACCCATGAACATTCAACTTCCTACCAGCAATTTGTCTTACAAACTTTACCATTACATGTGTAACCCAGTTTACTTGCATGAGTTGTGCCGGTATCCAGCACTGGAGAAGAGAATCCCAAAAGCACACATCACTCTTCCCAATTTACATTTTTGGTATCCTGAATTTAAGCATGCTCAATGAATCTGACAGGGTTGCTACTGAAGTCTCAACTCGAAATAAATAGTTTAAAATAAAAAGTTGTATAAATATCAGTCTGTGCCAATGATGCGGTTTGAGAGGGAGTGCTATAAACACAAAGTAAATTAAATGGGATCTACTTTTGTGGGGTAAAAAGCTACTTAGACTGGTTATTATAGAGAAAATTTTGTTGTGTGGTGCGACAGCACGTACCCATGTGGCTAACCTACAACTGGTAGAAGAAACAAATCCCACCCATACCTAGGAGCGGTGCCACAGCCAGACCACAATTCCTGAGAGGGATGAACTTAATTTGCTGAAAATGAAGGCCAGGCTCTGTTGCAGCTCATTAGCTGGTTACAGACACACTGCGAGAGAAGAAAGTGGAATTTAGTCGATGTTCCAACTTCTACATGTGCTGCGAATAAAACAGACTATTGTTTTTTTGATAAAGAAGTATTGTTTTGAATGTGCAGATTGGCTAAGTAAAGCCAACAGAATTTTTTGGCCAAATATAGTCTCTTGCTCACTCCTAAAAATCCTAGCTTTCAAATTAGGAGCTGAAGTCATTGAAAAAAAAAAAAAGTTTACATTCCTGCAGCCTGCTGCAGCAAAGCCAAACAAATGTTTGGCTTAAAGCTCACTTACATCTCTTTCATGAGCCTTTTCTTTAACATGGAAGTCTGAAAAATACCATTTCTTTTATCGAGTCATTTAATGCCAAGTGGTTGTGTGTGTGTGTGTGTGTGTGCGCGCGCGTGTTTATGTGAGGACATGCACACTCAGCCACAGTACTATAGGGTCAGTGTAGTAGTTTTAAAGCATGTGGGTCAGATTTGAATTTAAAGAAACCATGGTTTTACAGCTTCTGGCATAATTTAGGTCACAGTCACAAAACTGTGATTTTTTTTAAGCATCATTAACCACTGAATGGACAAGGAATGTGTTATTTTCAAGGAGTTTCTTTGGTGCCAGTTCAGGCAATAAAAACCCAAGGACAGGGTCAAGTGGGGAGGGTGACTTAGTATATAGTTGCCCTCCTGATGCACTTTTTTTTACTATAAAAATTGCATGCTTTGTGGCATGTAGTCTCCAAGCCCAAACTGGTTAACATGAGTGTCAGCACCCATTTACTGGAGACAGGCACCTTGATGGCCAGTTTTCACATATCCCATTGGATTGGTCATTTGGCACATTGAAGAGCCCATAAAGATGACCAAATCGCAGGAAAGACAATGAGTCAACTTGACATTTTTCTAGGATCACAAGTAGATTCTCCTTGCAATACTCTTCACAGATCAGTCAAGTTTTTGCTATAACTACAGGTGAGATTTGTTTTATGGATGACATTCACATTAAACAAATTCCCAGTCTGAGAGCACTTTGTAGATATTGAGCAGAAAATGAAATGGTTTAAATCAAGCCCATTTATATAATTCATTGGCTACTGACACTCTCTGCCCAGACCTGAGAAAAGGGAAATGGTGTACATTACTCTCGTGGTCCCCTCTTAGTTCCCCACTGGCTCTGCATCCTGGTGGATTATTTTGTTTGCAGGAGTGATTTGGTGTTTCCTAAGTACAAAGGAAAGTATTAGTGTGTTTGAGAGGTGAGCAGAAGGCAAGGACGACTCAGTGGTTAAACTACAGCATGATGGGCAGCTGAGGGCCTCCTTAGGCTAATTCCAGTTCCCTCACCCAGGAAGCACCTTCACTAGAGAGGGCAGTTAGAAGGAAATAAATGAACTACTTACTATAAAATATTATTTACATATTAAATATTTTTTCAATAATCTCAAAAATCCCTGCTTTTTTGACATATCCATAGGGATCCCCAAACTCTCTCTTCAGATGCTGTTTTTTCTAGTAGCATTTGCTATAACAGAATTTCATCTGCATGGCTTACAACATATTATATTAATGAGCACATTAGCATCAGAAGAGCAGAAGAAATGGGTTTGTTGTATATTTTTCCGTATATCCCACATATCAATTTTTATGCTTTTGACAAGTGTTTTAATATATTGCAATCTGCCAAAGAATGTTTTTGATTTATGTGAAAACCTCTGAGAATTAAATCTGGAAAGGCTATAAGAGGAAGAAAGAAGGCCACTTTTTAAAAGAATGTACAAAAAAGGCCTTCAATTCTAAATACCATGCCACCTCATTAATAAGAGGTGCCCAGTCATGCTTTTCCCAAATATGCACTTATCAAATATGTAAACTAAAAATTTAATTTCAATCACCTTTATCAGTTTCTAAAATATTTTCAATTGCACTTACTGCCATCAAGATAGGTTTTAGAATGTAAATTTAAATTTTATGTCTTTGTGAAGACCCACTCTTGTGTTATCTGCATCCCATTTGCCCTTTAAGTTGGTTGCTTTCCTTTTTAGTTCCAGGATGTCGGTTGAGACTTTTCTACTGCTGCTCCTGTGTCTAACAGCACTTCACATTCTTTCTTTAAATTCATTCTGTGTTAGAAAAAGACATCTAAATTTGTTAACAATTGATGATGCTAAATAATAACTTGACTCTAGATGAAAACCTACTATATAAATTCCCAAGAAGTTTTGTGACTACATTTCTACTGGGGTTCAACTTGCCAAAATAGTCAGGTCAGGAAGAAGCTTTGTACTGTACAAGTCCTGACCCCTCTAGAGACTCACTGAAAACTCAAGGAATACATATTGCAATGAATTCAAGTTGACCACCTAATGATAGCTCCCTTGAAAAGCATTTAAATTTGAGAAGCATTTGTATCCTCAACTTCTTATATCTTACCTTGGATTTGAACACAGTTTATATATATCCATGTAATGTATTATCCTGTATTACCTTTGTAACATGTTGATGTTTGGCTTTTTCAGATTAAAAGAAATGTCGTTTACTTTAGGTTAGTATAAGGCATTACAGGAAAAAATTAATACAAGTGTCTTTACAATGAGCCTGTGGACACAGAATGCTGTGCAGGGGAGGTGAAGATTGCTTGGGCACTGTGAGTCCTTACAGCCTGCTTGTCCTGTTGTCACCTTAGCCACAGGAGCATGTGTCTGCCTTTGTTCAGCTTCCTCATTTTGGTCACCTATTTTCTTATTTTAGTATGCTCTTAGTAATATTAAAAAACATCCAACAAAACACTTCTTAGATATTAAAAGTATTCTTAGTTTTAAAAATTAATTTAATTAATTAAAATAAATTAATTTAATTAAAATAATGCATTGAAGTCACATGTCAGTGACAGAAAAGTGTTCTGAGAAATTCATCGTCAGGCACTTTTGTCATCATGCAAACATGTGAGAGCACTTTCACAAACTTTGGATTATGTAGAGGGAAATAGAGGGGGAGAAGGAAAGATAGTGGAATGAGACAGGCATCATGAACCTATGCACATGTATGATTACATGAATGGTGTGAATCTACATTGTGTACAACCATAGAAACGAAAAGTTGTACCCCATTTGTGTACAATAAATCAAAATACAGTCTGTAAAAATAAAATTAAAAAAAAAAGAGAGAATACTTTCACAAACTAAGACTGCTGCAATGTCAGTAAGAGACAGAATCTGATGGAACCTCTGCCATATGTGCAATCTGTCACTGACCAAAACATCATTAGGTGGTGCATATCTATATTTCAAAACTACAAAACTATTAACAATATTTTCAATGCCATATGAAGGATTAAACAAATGTCTCACATTTTAACCAAAAATAAAGTTGGTTCATGACACACACACACATCACAATGATTCACTGATAGAAGTAATGAGCCTTTGGATATGAAACATTTCTGATAATCCACAAGTAAATTTTCCTGTTCCATCTTAATTTCCAGGTGATTTGTATTCAATTAAAAATACAGGCAGGAGAGGCTATTACTTTCAGTCCAGAAAAAGAGGAACTATTCAGTTATCGACCTCAATTTTCATTTAAAAAAAAAGTCAAAGTTTCTAGTCTCCTTGCTCTCTTGACTGCAAACTGAACACTCTCAGATTGGTGCTCTCAGCTAGAAGAGACCACTTTATAGTGAAGAGAGCCCCAAAAAATCTCAAATGGAAAATAGAATGAAAGTTGAGGAGAAGACATTTTTCAGGGCCATAAATGTTAGGGAGAAACATTAACGTCACAGACTGGTCAGGGTATGGGGGATGTACAGCCATTGTTTTGCTGATTTCCCTGACCAAGTCTGCTTTGCAAAGCTCTCATCTCAGTATCTTGAGAAAAGAAGGAAGTGTGGTGGAAATTTCCAAAATATAGAGAGTGTGTTTGGACAAAAACAGTGAAGACAGGCTTCTATATTTAATGACAGGGCCCGGCTGCCTGTCTTCTGTGATCACTGGCTCTGTGTGGTGCACTTTGGTGAGTTTATGATGGTGTAATTCGGCTGATGAATGAAGCACTCCCTTCCCTTCAGTGCTGTTTATTCTTAGCTTATGCACACAAAGAGCAAGAGAGTTGTCAACAACACATTCAGTTTATACACTGAACACTGCTAGGAGCCAGCAGACTCAAGTGAACCAAGAAACCCTTGTGTCCTGAACGTCCTTCATTCATTCATTCACATACACAAATATTGACTCTGCACCTACTATGTGCCAGGCATAACAGCAGAAGAGGTTAGTTGAGGAAACTTGAGGAGCAGGGACATGGTAGTGGTAGAGAGGGCAGGAAAAAAGAAAAAAAAGTTTGTGTTTGCCTTAATAAAAGAGGAGATTATTTTCCTGACATCCTGTTAAAAATCTGTGAGACTCCTACTCTAATGTCTCTGTCATAGTAAATGAATTCATTTCTAACTGAACCATAATAATCTAAGAGTGGGCTACCATTTTGGAGGCCTGTTCCCAATCTACCCCAAATTCTCATAGTTGTTGAAAAACACTTCTGCAACAACAATAATAATAATAATAATTATTATTATTATTATAATTCAAACCTAAATAGTACACAGCCCCAAAGATTTCTAAAGTGATTTTTTGCTTTTCATCAAAAAATGATAAATTTCATAAATATAAAACCACTTGTGTCAATTTTACAATTAGAAAATAAACAGACTAAAGTGAATGCTGTCACAGCACTTAAATTCTCATACCTTTGATAAAATAGTTTGGGAGAATTGGAAGAGAATGGAAGACAAGTTTTTTAGCTAGAATTTGGAGGAGTTGTAAATCATTCTGTATTTTTAGGAATGGAGCCCTACCCTTAGGGGGAAAAATTTAGTATTTCTGGTCCATAGCAGGCTGTTTTAATATCATTCTATGAATTGGTACAACAGAAATAGCACTTGCTCAGAAAACATTTTCAAGTCATGATTTCTAGAAGTCATCCCACTTATCACTGCGTCAGAATATTTTTCTTCAGTCCATTAAAAGCAGGCTTTGCCTCTAAGCTGCTTTCAAAGATTCCAAAGGTTCACTCACAATGTCAGACTACAATAAAACTCAGCGTAATGTGAACCACTCTATGATATTGCCTTTCCTTATTGCCTTTCAGTTACACCATTCTAAATGCAATAAAGGAGAAGTTGTTCTGAATGGGACAGAGAGAGAAATGAGTATCATTCCCTGAGTTGAAAAGTCACAGGCTGTAATACGCTAACAGCTTAGATAAGATTTTCTTATATTGATGGTTGGTTATGCGTGTTTGAACATCTGAGTAACCTGAAAAGCATACAAGATTGCCTATTTTGAATCATGATGGTTTTTATTTGGCATGCATTCCACAATGGGCAATAAAGCAGTGCCCCACCAGCTGCAAATGTATCTGGGTGCTTTTCTGGAGAGCAAACCTAAGCAGCACTGTGTCAGAGGAAAGGGGAAATAGTGGCCACTTGCTCTGCAGAACAGATCTATGAAAATGAGGTGCTTCTTTTGACTCATCTTTTGACATAGTGGCCTGACTCTCAGCAACAGGTCAGTGCTATTCAGGGGGCTATAAATATAGGAATGTTCTCAGAGTTGCCAGTGGGGTCCCAAAGCATCTGGAGCAGTTTGCATACAACCTCACACAGTACAGACCTGTCTTTCCACATGCATTAGCCTGCAGGTGAGTTTCTTAATGCAGAACATATAGTGTAGCCTATTTTTCAGGACCTTGTGTGGACTCAAGCAGGAACATCAGTGCAGAAGCACTGATTTTTGAAGGTGATATTAGGAGCATTCCAAACACAAAAGTCAGATCTAAAATACTCAGAGTATACAATGATGATTTTACATACGGTCATCTGTTTATTTTAAGATGAAAAGACGGACTGCCAGACAATTCTAGCCTATAAATACCACTATCCCCAGTCATTATTTTAAGTGTTTCCTTTACCCTCAAAGAAAAACAAAAGAAAAGAAAAAACTCAAAGTAACATTTCAAGAGTAATTATACTCATATTTCGAAGTAACTTATCTTAAGAATATGAAAGATTCCTGTCCAGTTCACATCTTGGGTAGTTTCTTACAGAATTCCCACTAACGATCCCTTTCCCCAGTACTTAAAATAGACCCATCTATCCTTCTTCCAGAAGAAAAAAACAAAAATCTCAATGGTTACCGGGAAATTATCCCCTGTGACATAAGTGAGTCATCTAAGCCACTGAAGGCAAAAGTTGCCTTTGACTGGCTCCCTGTCTTCTTCTAGGGAAACTGCTTTTGCTGGATTGGGATGGGAAAGCAAGGGCTTTGTTTCACTTTATGCACCAGACACAGCCTAAAGAAGATTTGTTTAAAGTTAATGCTCCAGCATTGTTGATTTTCACCATAGAGTGAAAATCAGCTCTAGACCCAAGGAAAGAGTTTCTCCTAAAACATTTTTAATCTTAGTTAAGAGTTACAACGTTTATCTCAATGGGCTTTGCTTGTGACTTTTTTTCATACACATCAATTCTGCAAAATAGCAAAGCTCATTCTATGCATTTATTCAAAGCATATTTTTACAAAAAATAAAACATCCACAATTTCTTGTATCTTTGAAAGTATACCTTTACTATTTAAGAAGTCAGTAACTACAGCAATTTTATAGCTTTTTAGTAAATGTTATTTCTTGGAAACTCATGAAGAGTTTAATGATTAAAATCTTCCTAATCTTATCAGTAATTTTATACATAATATATTCCTTTATTAACACCTTATTTTTCTTTTCCATTCTACTCTAATGATTAAAGTTTTAAGAGCTGCAAGTTCTATAATTTCTATGTACAAAGTACCTCAAATCTACAGATGGATTTCTTCAACTACTTTTTATTGCAACCAAAAAGTTATAACAAAACACCTAGTAATTACTTTATTTGATATTAGGGAAATGAATAAATACATTATAAAGTTAATCTATTTTTTCTAGAATTTTTCCAAATTTTAGAAAAGTTGTCTTCTATATTGAATTTCCAGTTTTTCGAATGTCTATTAGAAGGTGCACAGGCATTAGCAATATTGAATTACTTTAACGTGAAAAAAAGGCTACCAGCATTTACAGGGTCCTCAAAAATTAAGACTCTCCAGTCTGCCCAGTTGAAGGCAATGCATTTTCTATCATGGGGTTTCAGAAATACAATAGGACAGTTAATACAGTTAGTACAGTTCTCCCTTAAAGGTGTCAGTGCTTCCCATTATCTGTAAAATTTTAGACATATAATAGAAAGTCAAGAAAATTTACATACAATAGCATATATTGAGCCAAATTTAGTTAAATCTTAGATTCATGCCAACACACACACACACACACACACACACACACATACACACACTTTACTAAGTAGTTATCTTAGTAGGGTCAGATCCTCCCATGAAGACCACAACCCAACTGACAACCACAGAAAGATAAGCCATCACCTCAGCACTGCTAACCCCATCAGAAGCAGACCCAAACATCCTGAGAAAATTTCTAAGAAAAAAAATACAAAATAAGAACCATTGGAATTTAGGACTGAAAGGAACTTTATAGGTCAGTGGTGACAAAACTGCCTTTTGGGGAATAAAATAAAAGAATAGGGGAAATCATAACATTTTAATAATTTTTTAACTAATATTTTTAGAGACTATCATGCTAAGTGAAATAAACCAAACCCAAAAAACCAAAGGCCAAATGTTTTCTCTGATATGCGGAAGCTAATTCACAATAAGGGGGTGGATAGGGTAGAATAGTTACTTTATATTAGGTAGAGGTGAAGGGAGGGAAAGGGGTATGGGAGAAGGAATGATAGTAGAGTGAAACAGATGTTATTACATGCATACATATATACATGTATGACTGTATGATTGATGTGATCCTGCAATATGTATAATCAGAAAAAAGAGATTACACTCTATTTATGTATGATCTATCAAATGTCTAAATGCATTCTACTGTCATATACAACTAATTAGAACTAATAAAATAATTTTTTAAAAATTTAGCTGATACATCCAAACACAAAAATTGCATATATTTATGGAGCACCATGTGATGTTTCCTGGCATGTATGCACTGTCACGCTTAAATCTGGTTAAACATATCTCCTTAGATATATATCATTACTTTTGATGAAAATATTCAAAATTCTTTCTTCTTTTTAAAATACACTGTACATTATTGTTATCTGTAGTCTCTCTACTATGTCATAACCCAGAAGTACTTCTTGCTTCTAAGTATGGTACCCATTGATCAACCTCTCCCCATCCCTTCTTTCCTCCTATTCTCACCAGCCTCTGGTAACCACCTTTCTGCTCTCAAATTCTATAAGATCAACATTTTTTATATTCCACGTATGACTGAGATCATGCAACATTTGTCTCTCTCTGTCTGGCATATTTCACTTAACATAATGATCTTTAGTTTCATCAATGTTATCACAAATGACAGGATTTCATTCTTTTATGGCTGAATAGTATTCTAGTGTGTTTATTCATCACATTTTCTAGTTTTATTCTTCTGCATAAACACCATTTATTGAAAAGACTGTCCTTTCACCAATTTGTTGAAATTCAGTTAGTTATAGAAGTGTGGGTTTGCTTCTTGGCTCTCTGATTCTGTTCCAATGGTCCATGCATCTAGTTTTATACCAATATTTGCTATTTTTCCTTTTTAAGTGAAATTTAGTTATACAGAACAAAAGATTTCATTATGGCATATGCAAATAATATACTTTGACTGTGTATACTCCCTCTTACTCTTTCTTGCCCTCTATCTTCCCCTGACTCCCTTCCTTTTCTCTAATAGTATCCCTGCAATTTTTATCTCTTTTCACCCCTATATGAGGGCAAATATATACTTGTCTTTCTGAGGCTGACTTACTTCACTTAACATTATGATCTCCCATCCCATCCATTTTCCTGCAAATGATACAATTTCACTCTTTTTTTATGGCTGAATAATACTCGGTTGTATATATGAACTGCATTTTCTTTATCCATTTATCCATCGATGGACACTAGGCTGATTCCATAACTTAGCTATTATAAATAGTGCTGTGATAAACATGAGTATGCAGGTATCACTGTAGTATATTGACTTTAATTCCTTTGGGTATATACCCAGGAGTGGTATAGATCAATCATATCCCATGCTGTTTTGATGACTGCACTTTGTAAAATATGTTAGAATCAGGTATAATGACTCCTGCTTTATTCTTTTTGCTCAAGATGGCTTTGACTATCAGTGTTGTGTGTGTGTGTGATATTTTGATAAAGAATATTTTGAATACATAGATTGAGAAGTATGGATATGTTAACAGTATTGATTCTTGCAATCTGTGAATATTTTTTCATTCCATTTATGTGGGTATGTGTCATCTTCAAATTCTTTCTCCAATGTCTTATTTTTTTTTTTTTCTTTTCTGGTTCTGGTGATTGAACCCAGGAATACATTACCTCTGAGCTACCTCCCTATCCTTTTTTTAAATTTTAAGATATGGTCTCTCCAAGTTGCCCAAATTGGCCTTGAACTTGAGATCCTCCTGCTTCAGTCTCCTGAATTACTAGAATTATATTCATGTGCCACTGTGCCCAGTTCACTAATGTTCTATAATTATAAATATATATATATATACACATATATGTATATATATTAGCAATTATAAATGAAATTGCTTTCTTGATTTCTATTTGAGATAACTGGCTACTGGGAACAGTATTGATTTTTATATGGTTATTTTGTTTCTCGCAACTTTGATGAATTCATTTATTAGTTTGTTGTTGTGTTGTTGTTCTTGTTTTTGTTGTTGTTTTGGTACCAGGGATTGAACTCAGGGACACTCAACCACTGAGGCCACATCCCCAGCCCTATTTTGTATTTTATATAGAGATACGGTCTCACTGAGTTGCTTAGCACCTTGCTAAGTTGCTGAGGCTGGCTTTGAACTCTCGATCCTCCTACCTCAGCCTCCCAAGTGCTGGGATTACAGGCGTGCACCACTGTGCCCGGCTTCATATATTAGTTTTAATAGGTTTTTTAGTGGACTCTGTATATACATAATTTTATACAAATACTCAAACACATACACACTCACACACACTCACACATACAAAGAGTGACAATTTGACTTCTTCTATTTCCAGTTTAAATGCTCTTTATTTCTTTCTCTTGCCTGATTGCTTTGACTAGAATATCCAGTACTGACATTTAATAAGTGGTAAAAGTGGGCATCCTTGTCTTGTTCCAGATCTTAGAAAATTTTCAGTTTCCCTCTACTCTGTATATAGAGTGATTGGCTTATTATTTGTGGCCTTTTTCATGTTGAGGTATGTTCTTTTTATACCTAGTTTTCTCAGAGTTTGATCATAAATGAAAGTTGATTTTTATCAAATTCATCTTCTGCATTTATTAAATGATCATAAGGGTTTTCAGCTTAATTCTGCTGATATGTTGCATCACCTTTATTGATTTACAAACATTGAACAATTATTGCATCCCTGGGATGAGTACCTCTTGATCATGGTGAATAAAATTACAATATACTGTTGGATTCAGTTTACTAGCATTTTGTTGAGGATTTTGGAATCTATGTTCATCAGGGACACTGGACTACAGTTCTATTTTTCTGCTGTGTCCTTGTCTGGTTCGGATAGCAAGGTACACAGGTCTCACAGAATTAGTTTGAAAGAATTTTTTCCTCTTCAATTTTTGATATACTTTAAGAATTAGTATTAGTTTTCCATAAGTGCTTGTTTTTTAGAATTCTGCAGTGAAGCCATCTGGTCCTGAGGTTTTCTTTGATAGGAGACTTTTTATTACTGATTTGAACTAATTACTCATTATTGATCTGTTCCTTTTTATTATTTTAAAAAAGTAATGAACACACAAGTTCTTTTTAAAAAATAGAGATGGGGTTGTGGCTCAGGGTAGAGCCCTTGCCTAGCATGCGTGAGGCACTGGGTTCCATTCTCAGCTCTGTATATAAATAAATAAAATAAAGGTACATTGACAACCAAAAAAAAAAACAGTTTTAAAAAACAGAGATTGTTCCAACAAGGCTCAGCAAAATAATTCTATAACCAGAGTTTAGCAATGTTTTATAACTTCAATAGTAGACAAACATTAGAGTTTCTAGCTCTCACTTTCAGACCTCTACCTTTTTCATTCACTTCCAGATGACGTCTCTATACGCCTACGTGTTATGGTTTAATATGAATTGTCCCCCAAAAGTGCATGTGTGAAACAATGTAAGAAAGTTAAAAGGTAAGGTGATTGAGTTATGAGAGTCTTAATCAACGCATTAATCCCAGAATAGGAATTAACTTGGTGGCAACCCTAGGCAGGTAGGGTGTGGCTGGAGGAGGTGAGTCACTGGGGGAGTACTTTTGGATTGTATGTTTTATCCCTGGAGAGCTGAGTATCTCTCTCTGCTTCCATGCTGCCACATCCTGAGCTGCTTTTCTCTGCCACACACTTTCGCCATGACATTCTACCACACTTTGGGCCCTGAGGAATGGAGCTGGCCATCTATAGACTGAAAGCTCTATAACCCTGACCCCCAAATTAACTTTTCCTCCTCTAATTGTTCTTGTCCAGTCTTTTGGTCACTACAGCAAAAAGGCTGACTAAACACTACTTCTCATCAAGTTGACTAATGATTGCCAGTTACAGCAGTTCAGCATATTATCCCTACAACATGTATTTCCATTGCATACAATCATCCCTTAAAACCCCAAAGACTGGATATTAGAAATTCAGACAGTTAATAAATAATGAGAATAATTTTTAGTTCCCAAAGAGCTTCAAATTTGTGTTCAGGAGTGGCTACCAAGTCAGTATACGAGGGGCAGTTCCAACAGTAGAAGCTGCTGGATTTTTTAGATGATGCTTCAACAGAAATGAATGGTAGACTTTTGTTAGAGTGGCTCAATTATAATTACAATCATAGAACTGCTAAATAATAATAAGTTCCACTCAGGGGATGGCTCCATTCCTTTTCCAAAGCAATATTGTCATAATGCAATTTCCTGCGAATGAGAGAAGAAATGGTGGGAAGTGTGCCTTCGCTCATGAACATACACATCTTACTAATTAAGCCATGTGTTGTAATTTTATCTAAGCAAGCAGGAATGCACATAAAAGTGCCTAAATTGTACCACAAAAGCTTGATCTAAAACATAAGCATGGACTAGAAGAGTAAATTATCACTAAGTGGAAGGTGGTAACACTAGTAGTTCAAAATTCATAGTCAGCAAACAATGCTCACACAAACTAAGGCCCTAGGCGTACCCTTTACTGGGGTTGCAGAACAGTGTGGAGCCAGTGTGTGGTAACACACTGAAGAAGAGACAGCCAGATCTGTAGAGAATTGTGAAAACCAGTGAGGCAAGTAGTGAGAGACACAACATAGCATTTTAAAAGGGAGAGGTCATTCTTTGTGTCCACTGCAGTTTGTAATCTAAAAGGCAACACTGCTTTGAAAATTCCGCTTTTTCTGTGGCAATCTCTTCTCCTCCTTTGAACTTCTTAAGCCATTGTCATTCTAGGAATTTCACTGGAGATTTCCAGTAAGCCAGCTACAAAATTCAGAATTGTTCAAAGTTGTCACCAGAAACTTCCACAGATTATCCAGAATTTGTCAATAATGTAAGAAGGTACCAGAAGGAATGACTGTACCCTGAAATCAAACAAACCAGGTGGTCAGGCAGGACAGGTAGGCAGGTCCTGGGGGCATCTAAGCAGCAGATATACTAAGAAGTCAGGTGACAAGTGGACAGAGCTAGAAGCTTCATGAAGAACTAGAGAGGGCTCCTGGGATCCACGAGTACCTTTTCCTGTGGTGTGGCAGTGATATACCCAGATGCTAAATACATATATTGGCCCTGAGCTCAAGTCTTCATGTGTGCTTACCTCTGAAGGCCACAGTGAGGGTTTGAGAAATAACACAGTGTGTATTTAATGAAAAAAGAAAAACAAACTGGGAAAATGATCTAGGGAAAAGAGATGGGGGAGAAGAGGGTATTTGTGAGAGTAAAGAAGGAGGAAAGGAAAGAATGATAAGACTGGATCTTAATTCAAAGGCAAGGGTAAATTAAGTAGAACTATATTAAAAGGTCTACGGATAGTCTAAGCCTTTTTCCTTAAAAAAAAAATATTGTTTTCTCTGAAATTCTGGAATGATGAGTCGATGTTTCTTGTTTCTCTCATTTTCCTCAGTCTAGAAGTCCTGTGAAAATAACAAAAGCCTGTTAGAACAATGTAAAATAAAAAATGATTAGACACTGCAGATGAATGAAGGGCTCTTTTACCCTTTTTTCTTTGCATTCCTAGCATTCCCTTGTATTCCTTTTTACTTCTTGATTTCTAACTAAGGTCTCTACGCTTGAAATACTGACTTGTTATATGAGGCATTAGTATGTCAATCTTCATGTTCACTTCCTCTACCAATTTTAGTTTTGAATTACAATGAATACTTTTAAATAAAAACGGGGGCATGTGGTTCTGCTACTTCTTTATGAGTTGGGATGTACCTGCATTAGCTCTTCATTATCAAGTGTAATGATAAAAGTAATAATATTGGTTCACAAACTGAACTGCCATGGAAACAAATATATTATTTAAGGAAAATGAACCTTGTAAGGCTCATGTCAATGGTATGCATGGAGAGTGCTCCCTTTGTAAAGAGATTTCTCAACATGCCTCACATGGAATATTCTGATGATATGTGAATGCTTACCAATAATCTGAGCATGGGGCACAGGTGTTATATAAAGCTACATTTCCTTTATATAGTTCCTCTCATAAGGTATGCCCTATGCGAAGTCCAAGAACTTAAAAGAAAAAAAAGGATATATGTAATCCCTACACTCAAAAGATTCACAGTCTTATTTGGGTGATAAACCTACCTTCAAGTACTACACAGTGTGATAGAACATTGAAAAATGTCAAAAATAGAAATGAAGTGAAGGAGCTATTGACTTTCTTCATTTGGGATCTATCTTCACAGGACAAATACTTGTTTCAAAGGTGGACAAAACCCAGAATACTTTCCTGGAAGAAGAAAGTCCAGCTATAATCAGAATATGGTTAATATCTGGTAATCCATAGCTTGGTGTTGCTATGAAGGAGAAGTATAAGTAAGTCTGAAAACTGCATGATCTATGAAGCTTTTTTATGTGCCACTTTATCCTGTAGGTGACAGCAGGTCATTATAGCTTCTTAGCCATCTTTGACAAACTTGTGAAAAGAATAAAACAAAATTTTTAATTTTTTACCTAATTACCATCTATCTTCACTCTTTCTACAAGTCTTTGTACACTTGACCACTCTCCAGAAATATGGTCATGGCAGAGTAATAAGCCCTAGACCTCTCATGAGAGATTTGGGCACTGAAAGAAAGATGCTACAGTCCACAAGAGGCCACTTATTTTATACCCAATTTGATTCCAAAACCTGGCTAGTATTTTTCACTATATTTGAATGACAAAGAAACCAACTGACCAGTAAATTATTTCCCAACTCTAGAAATATTCAGTAAAAGGGACTTTATCTTGCACATTCCGGGAAAACATAATAAAACCTTCATATAAGAATTTATAGCATGATTGATAGCATCACTTTTGTCTCATGAAATTCTCAGTATCATATGAAAGTTCAAAAGCAAATGAGAAGCCTTCACACTCTAGTAAATCCAGTCACCTTGCAAAGTAGAGTTTTATGGCTTTGCAGAATGATGGGGTGGTGGGAAGTGCAACTGTTTGAACTGATTCCATGATATATCTCTGATATTTCACAGAAGACTGTGAAAGACAAATTATCCTCATTTTCTGACCATTATTTGGTCAGGAAATAAATTCAAAAAGTTTATTGAAGAACATAATTATTATAAGTATACACTCAGAGATATGAATTTCTTTTTAAGCTATATACACAATAAAACAATGGTTTTATTTTTGTGACACCCTTGGCTTTTGTCTGTCAATGACTCATCCATCCATGGACTGAACGAATTAGGAAGATATTAACAGTGAGAAGATCTGAGTTCCAGACAGATTATAAACTTCTGGAATTAAAAATAAAATGAATACCAAGGGAAAAGCCAAGACCAGAACTTGACAAATCTCGTAAATGACAAATTATCATTTTATTTTCAGCCTATAATCTGTTACCAAGTGCAAAAAGTCATTATCAATATAGCTCTAATGCAAGTTTACAAAATGAAAATTTGTAAACTTTTCTGAAATGAAAATTGGCAGCAAAATTAGAGCATATCAATGATTTTCCTGCCTTGGTGCTCTTATCTATTGATACACATTCTGATTTTCTGCATTAACTCATTTTTTTAACTACTCATATTTTTAATCAGTTCTTAATCTGAACACTCTATGGTAAATTTCTCCTTTCTTTTCCCTTAGCTACTGGAAAATAAAGAGCTAGCTGTTGCAAATATTTCATAAGGATTTTTACTTCCTAAAACATATAACTGACAGTGGAAACAAGACAGGTGTTAAAGGTTATCACAATTATATTGATTTTCATTTTATTTCCATTAGCGACTTTTTTGTTAACTTATCAAATTATGCATTGTTACCTTGACCCATTTTTTAGATGTCTCAATGGATCTGAAAGGCAGTAATTTGGGACTTAAAATTTGAACTTTCAGTAGCTGTATTTTTAGTACAACCTAAAGGTGTTCACAGGAAAATGTGAATCCAGACTAGACAATAAGAGTTGTTTCATAAAAGCACCCACATTTCTGGTTCACAAATCTTTTCATCTTTAATTTTTCCTGCAAGAATATTTTTAGCTAATATTTTTAACTAAGTACTTGCTCATGGCCATTGGAATTTTTTTTTTATTAGTGGGTTTTCTAATTGTATCTTTCTGCTAAGCTGTAAGAATGAAAATATTTTTAAATTGTGTGTGCTAATTTAACTTTACAGTATAAATGTGCACTTCTCTTTTTTCACATTTCTTTATTATAATTTGCAGCCCCAAAGTTTCAGACAGTGTACATGATATTCCAATTCCTAAAAGAAATTTTTGAGATTCAGGAATCATGAACCATGCCTAAGTTCTTGGAAACTATGTGTCTGCTATGGAGGCTGTTGGCTCCTGTGAATGGAAAAAAGTGCCACCGAGAATTTCAACCAACATGAAGCAACTGTTCCAAAGAATGTGGCTTAAGATTTTCAAAGACAAGTCAGACAGTTAATGCATGCAGCTGTAGTAGAAGGTGACCAAGAATAAGAATAGATGAATCACATAACAAATGCATTATTACAAGGCAGGTTTGGGTGGTCAAGACAAACTCAAGTTTTGTATTTTTACCTGAAAAGCATTTATATTTCAAGAGAAACAAAGAGCAATATAGACAAAGAACAAATTTAAAAAATGAGCATCAGTAAATAAAGTAGTAGATAAGCTAATGCCCCAAATCAAAGGAATTAGAGATTATCAAAGTTACCTCGACAACATGAAATACCTAAATCCTGTATGTTCTTTTAAGGATAGCACATATGACAATTTTAAATCACACTAAAATTCAACTACAAAATTCTTCCAGAATAAATTAGCTTCCAAAAATCAAACATTTTCAGAGAGCCTATAAAAAAAAGATAAGTGTGAAGTGTAGGCCTTCTGTGGAATCACCAAAATCTCTTAGCTTTTTATTCTTCTAAAAAGTTTCTCTACCGAAATATAATTTAGAGAACATGCAGAAAATAAATTTAGGATGGGCCAAAAAAGTAAGAGGCCTGAAGTTCCAATGACAATTTAGAGAATGTATATGTTATTCAACTTCAACCTATCTCCTCTTGGTGAACGCATCTCATTATTTCCTAAGGAAATGAGTCTTGACCAATATCATTGTGAACTACTTATATAAATTAAATATGCTACTTCTATAGAAAACTTTAGGTCAGCAGCAGATGTTGGTAAATTCCTACAGAAATGCATGCCCAGAGAATGTTGTTTTTTTTTTTTTTAAATGGCAGAAATCTGCTAGCTATTCCTGCCTTATCTGCAACAGCTGAGCAATCTTTCAGTGCCACGCGGAGACGGAAAACTTGGCTCAGATATAGCGTGGACAAGCTTGCCTTAATCACATTGCTCTTTTACATGTGCACAAGGACATCAACATTGACAGTACAGAGTAAAGCAGCCATTTGCTGAAAACAACTGTCAACGTTGTCAAGTTTTTGGAACCTCTTATAATGTGATTTGTATGACAAATCTTGTGGCATTTTGTTTGTCAGCAACAGTAGTGAATTTCCATGTATCTGGAAAGGAAGGAGAACTGTTCAGAAGTGGATTGCGTTTCTTTACACAGACTGTATTAAAGGAAAACAGTTATTAATTTTTAAATGACAGATTTCAAATAGAACTAGAATTTTGCAGTGAAATTTCAGTTCAAATATCACATGAGAATATGTCCCCCCTTGGCTCAAACCTTGAAAATCTGCAATAGTCTCTCAATTTTCCTGTGTTGCTCTAAGTTTTGAAAACTGTTAACTGTAAAATTATTAACCTCTCCTGAGGTTTGACTCTGCGTCAGTAATTAGTAGAGTATGTTCTAAGTGACAATAGTAGGACCAGTCCTTACCTCAAGAATTAGGTGTGCATAACCATGAAGCTCATAAGAAATGGTTGTACTAAGTTATACATAACCTAGTGCACATCAGTGTTATTTAACAACGTTCCTATTAAGAAATGATAACAGAGACCTTATGGCTCATTACGTTTTCAACATTTTCCTATTTCTACTCTGAGATGCATTTTTCATACAGCTCTTCCTTAACGTGCTTCACTGGTCTGTCCTCAGCCAAGGCCCTCCTCCATGTGGGTGGAGTTAGCTCGGACACGCTCATGCTACAGACCACGGATACTCCCTCTGTGCAGATGCCAAAATGCCCTTGGATGCCTGATACTGGAATACTAACCCAGCCAAGAAAATCTCAGGTTCTTCACATCTACACTAGTTATGGTTTCTTTAGAACAGATTTGCCAAAATCTAATGAGAGAAATCTTTTTTATGCTTCCTTCCACATGGATCTGGTTAGAGAATTCCAGAGAAAATATTCCCTTAAGATTCTTTTCCCGTCCTCAAAAGTATGTTCAACATAATACTTAGAATCACCCTCATAAATTAGGAACCTGATGGTGTTTTATTAAGTGGAATTGAAAATGATGGATAGAATTGAGACACACTTATATCACTGAAAGTCAAATGCTTTGCTTCAAACTCATTATACGCAGTTATCCCTCTTTTGTTTCTTCCTTCCTTTTATTTTTCTAGCAAAGCACTGGAGAAGGTGCCCAGAGTAGCCTTAGAAATAGAATGCAAGCTATAAATGCAAGCCACAGAAGTAATTATAAATTTTCTAATAGCTGTACCACAAGAGTAAACAGAAAGAGATGAAATTAATTTCAATAATACATTTTATTAATCCAATAGATCCATAATGCAATATAAACAATATTAAAAATTAGTAATAAGATATTTTGCATTCCTTCTTATTTGCTCCAAATCTTTGAAACATGGTCTGTGTTTTACACATATAGCACATCTCAGAGAGTAGGCACATTTCCAGGGCTCTGTAGCCCCATGTGGCTAGCTGCTATCATATGGAACAGCAGAGTTCCAGAGGCTTCAGTTCTAGTGCTGATTTGTCCACAAGCTTATGAGACTTTAGATAAATCTCTATTCTATTGAGTCTCACTTTCCCTGTCTTTTAAAAGTTTTTTAATGACTCCTCCCCTATTTAATCTGTGGATAGTTTGTGAAAAGCACATGGAAAAACATATTCAAAAGTAGTTTTGAACATATTCAAAAGTAGTTTTGAAAAATAGAAAGGTCTCTACAGGCTAAAATTTTTGTTGCCATTTCTACTTTAGTTCTCCAGAATTCCTTCATTTTTCCTTTCTTAAAAATATGTTTAAGTTACTAGCTGCTCTTTTTACATCATATTTGGGAACACTAGATGATTTTTTAAGACTACTATAAAATACTTGCAGTGTCCAGTCTTCCCTCTTCTCAAGATCAATTTGCCTTCATAAACTCAGCTTGCCTTTTCTGTGACAGTCACTGTTTCTAAAGACACCTTCCATGTCTTTGACCTCCTCCCACCTTCTAGTTGTACTTTGATGACCCTGGGCTAAAACTCAGCTGTGTATCAAGGATGTGTGGAGATAAAAAGGCAGGACTTCTGTACCTAGATTTATTTTAAATATTCAGCTTTTCCCTGTTTATAAAAATAATGAAAATTGATAAACCTATGTGTCTATTTGAAATATATATACATCCCCCCACCAGCTCATGGTCCTCTTTTCCACCCTATCTGGTCTCCTTCCATCCTGAATGACCTCAGCAACCTTGTTTTCTTTTTATTTTATTTTTAGTTATAGGGTTTATTATAAGGTTTATTGTGATATATTTATACAAACATGGAGTATGTCTTATTCTAATTCAATCTAAAGCTGTTGACAGGAAAACATGAATTTAGATGAGAAAATAAAGTTTTGGGAATACAACCACCTTTTCTAGCTCAAACCTCTTTTCTTCCTTGTTTGTTTTTAATTTTTTAGTTGTTGATGGACTTTTATTTATTTATATGCAGTGCTGAGAATCAAACCCAGCTCACCTACTATCCCAGTGCCTCACACATGAGGCAAGTGCTCTACCACTGAGTCACAACCCCAGCCCTCTTCCTTCATGTTTCCTAAAATGGGTTTTAGCTAATTACCTGTTCATGGGTATAAAGTCCTAACGTGATTCTATAGTTCCATTTATTTAAATTCTGAAAACCTTCTTTGCCATATAATGATTCATACTGGCTATTTTCCTCCCAATTGTTTCAAATTCATGGCCATTCAATCTCTTCTTCCTGACTTCTCAACCTCTTCACCAAGTGTTTTTAGACTAAAGCTCAATTATAACTTCACCCTTTCTTTTCTCTACCCTTTCTCTTTTATTTACCTTGAACTTACTGTGTAGGAGACTCCAAGTTGGCTGTAACAAAAAAGCTTTGAACTTTTTGTTCATTTACCAACAACTGCTGTCCTATACCCTACAAGGATATAATTTTAAAGAACTTACAAATTTAACACATTGTCCTGAAACATCAGAATGAATCTAGCAGAATACTTATAAGTATCACTGGCTACCCAGCTCACCTACTATCCCAGTAAAACAGCAATCTCTCTGAACAGTGATCTAAACATTTTTGGGTTTTAAACTGCTTTTGAATAAGATTTTAATCACCATTTCCAGTGGTGTGTCTACATACCAGCTGCAGCCCCGTTGATTAGAGCATCAATACCAATTGATTTTTCTAACACATACTTGCAATGTCTATTGTATCTCATTGAACACTGTACACTATTGGTATGTAGCCAAAGGTAAGAGGGAAAAAGAAGATTTTGTGCACAGAACGCATGGGTCCAAGAGAGTTTCCTAATTCCCATCAGAATATAAGAATCAGGTACTCAATGTCACACTAAATGGTTTCTTACTGTTAATGTGTTTGGTGACCACAGCCTCAAATAATTCTCTTGTCCAGAGCCCTGGTTACTCAGCTGTATAATAACCTCTAAAGTCTCTCCTTCGCAAAGGACTCAGGATTCATGGCTTTAATTTTGCCACTGATAATATGAAAAGTATACTCCACACAGTACTGAGCAAGCATTCACTCTCAGCTCCCACTATAATGAAATTCTAATTGTTTCGAAAGTTTAGGAAGGATAAAATGGTTAATCTCCATGATGACAAAAGGAAGCCAGGAAAATAAAGTGACACACTTGAATGAACTGTGAGGAAATAAAGTGCACAACATGCGATAATGCCATGACTCCGTGTTATTGCGCATTTCTGGGCTGAAAAGATATGGCTTGATGGGTAATTTGTCATGCTGTGCAATAGAGAACAACAGTAAAGAGACTTCAGACAGAAGAAAATTACACAAATAGTAGGGTGGAAAGGTATAATTGAAGATGGCAAAAGATTGAAAGAAAGACATTTAAAATTACTGTACTGACCTACTAAATGCACTTGGGCGTGGAATCCTGGCCTCACAAGAAGAGGCATTAAATGACTGCGGGCTGTGACACTACTGCGGAGTAGTGCCAATCTCCTGAGCTCTCAGAGAAGAAAAACACCATGCACAGCCTGATGGAGCAGCCTCAACCTGCTTTCTTAATGAAAGGAGTCTGGGCTTCGGAAGGCAAACTTAGATAGGAAAAGTTTCCTGAACAAGTTTGTTTGTTAAAATTATAAATATGTTTTCTCTAGTATTTTGTGGGCTTAACTAATTCCTGAATTTTCTGAGGTCAATAAACCTCTACTTGAACACCTACAAAATCAGTGTAATAGTTTTTTAAATTTTTAAAATTCCATGCCAAAGAATTTTGCTTCTCACATCAGGTTATGTTTCTTTAAGATGAAAGAATACTAGAGAGCAACATAGCATTGTGCAAAGCACATCCAAAGCTCTGAGAATCAGGAGACACAGCACTACCCTGCCTCTTTTGCAGGCTCATTAATAGTACAGAGCTCTGGGAAAGTCCCTTAACCTCAGGAAGTCCAGGTCCCCTTCTCTGTATAAGGGAAAGCAAAGACCAGATACTTCCAAAGACTTTTTTCTAGTCCAAAGATTCTACTGAAAACAGCAGATGCTCAAAAGACCTTCTGCATAAAGGTTATTTGATTTTCCTTTCCAGGACTGCAAAGCAGGAGATGTCCCAAACAAGCTTCCTTTGCAATGACACAGGTCACTCATCTACTTTGTTCCCTTAAATTAAATACACCTATCATGTTAAGATGATTACATGGGAAACAGAAAATGTTTGAGATATGAGTTCATTATAAAGATCTTTCCATTTCTTAAATATAACCACATAATGATAATTTATCTTTATAAAGTTAATTCTTAATGACAATAAAGAAATTAATGACATTTTTTGAAAAGAAAAAAGAAGATGCTATCCTTGATGATGATACTAAGTAAAAAATGAAGTGGTAGCATTTTTTCAGTTCTCATTGTTATTATCATGTCCACATTGCCCTGTAGCTTCTTCCAGGAAGGAGAAACTTCTGGGTTATAATATGTGTGATGCTCCACTCAAAAATATCTTCCAAAGGGAAGATTTCCAAAGGGAAATGTCTCAAATACATTATAGGTAGGGCAAAAAAAAGCCACATTTATGATAAATGAAAACAGAATTTCCATTTTTAAAATATTTTTGTCATTTGAAGAAAGTTAAGATAAATGAAATCTTAAAAAAACCAATCTGTCTAGATGACATTGTGAGGAATACACTAAGAGATATCAAACTGGTAAGGGTAAATAAACTCAAAAAGGGTCTAGGAAGATTACACATGACAGATGTGCAACATAGTATTGGAAAACATCGAGTTATGCCTTTGCTTTAAAGGTACAGTGGACAACTATGCTGCCCCCCAAAGGACCTTAAAATCACAAATAGAATTTTGGGTTCAACTTCATCATGAGACATTATATTGTCTTCTGTTCTTATATTCTTTTTTTTTTTTTCAAGTGAAATGATTTTGTGTGTGTGTGTGTGTGTGTGTGTGTGTGTTTGTGTTTGGCAGGGATAGGGCTGGGATTGAACCCTGGACCTTGTACATGCTGAGTACATTCTTTCCCATGAGCTCCACCCCCCAGCCCTTTCAAAACATTTCATGGTTCATATTTGCAAATCATAATTTGCTGATGATAATGAGCAACAGGTACAACTGGATATGCGACTCCATCCAAAGCCATCTTTTCCTTTGTTCATTTCAGTATGTGACACTTTCAAGCGGAAAATGCATGATGGTAGAATCTAGCAAAATCTTGTCCCAACTTCCATGGTATGTGATTAGTTTATTACATATAACAAAGCAGACCTATATGTGATTTCTGACTAATATCAATAAAATAATTTATAGATTTCAGTTTACAAATTCAAATATCATAAAACTAGAAAAAAACATAAGAAAGTCACCTGAGCTGGAGTTTTGTGCATTTAGGGTTAATCTTTTGAAGAATGTTGGTGAGCCAAGACCCAGTTCCCAAAGACACAAAGACTTATTCATCCTCCAAGCAAGAGTCTTGATGACATTTAAGGTCTTTTCCTGCTCTGGGATTGTCCTAAGTATGAAAATACATAATTGTGTTTGAGAAAATTCTATTCAAAATAGTTGGTCGTATCAAAGTAAAACTCAGAATTCTTAAGTCTCCACTTGACTGGTAATTTATAGAAATCTAATCAAGGTCATGAAAGTTATTATTATTATTATTATTACCAATCTACAAATGACCAGATCCAAATGCTGATAATTACTAAAATTATAAGAAATTTCACATTCATTTATACACTTGATGAATACTTATTAACCATCTACTATGTTCCAGATACTGTGCTAAGTAAGCATTAGGAACAGGGAGAATTAAACAAACATGAACCCTCAGAGTGTCTAGTGGAGAGAATAGTAATAGAATGAGTAAGAATGAAGAGTGGCAACAGTTAAGATAGGACAAATGCAGGGAACTGTGAGGCTGCAGAAAGGAACTATGAATCCTCCAAGGGAAGATATGGTGCAGCTAAGACCTAAGAATGAAAGGTAGCTGTTTTGTGCACTGTGCCTCTCACTTTTGTGTCTTGGCACACAACACCTCCACTCCTGCAATGCCCTTCCTGCCTCCTCACTGCTTCTCATCCTCTTGGATTCAGTTTCACCAGCACGCTTCAAAGAATTCTGCCCTGAATCTTCCACCTGCACTAGTAGGAAGTAGATGCTACTCCTTCCTTACTGTTCACTGAACCATATGTAGCTGAATCCACTGGTCCAGCATAATCTCAGCTCCTTGGACTAATAAAATCAAAGAAAATGTTTCTCGGAAGCTTCTAAGAAGGTTTTTCTAGCTCTTGATAGCTATCTCCCTCCTAACCACTGCTGAAACTGATCCACAGAGAGGGCAATCATTGAAAGGAAAACTAAGTCCAAACTACTGGATTAAACTGACCCTGAATCGACTCTCCCTCTGGACTTTCAGGAAAGTGAGGCAACAAATTTCCTTTTAACTAAAGCCATTTGAACTTGTGTTTTCTATTACCTGCAGAGAAGAGCATATAAATGGGATGGATTCAAACTAAAAAACTTCTCAGCTAAAGAAACAATCAATGACGTGAAGAGAGAACCTACAGATTGGGAGAAACTCTTTACTACATGCATCTCAGATAAAGCATTAATCTCTAGGATATATAAAGAACTCAAAAAACTTAACCCCAAAAATACAAATAACCCAATCAATAAATGGGTTAAGGAACTGAACAGATACTTCACAGAAGAAGAAATACATTAGATCAACAAATATATGAAAAAAATGTTCAATTCTCTAGCAATTAGAAAAATGCAGATCAAAGCTAGGATTTCATCTCACCCCAGTCAGAATGACAATCATCAAGAATACAGGTAACAATAAATGTTAGCAAGGATGTGGGGGGAAAAGGTACACTCATACACTGCTGGTGGGACATCAAATTGGTACAACCACATGAATAATGGTTCCAATCCAGAAAACTTAGAATGGAAGTTTTCATCATTTGACCCTGATATTCCACTCCTCGGTTTATACTCAAAGGACTTAAATTCAGCATACAACAGTGATGTGGCCACATCAATGTTTATAGCAGCTCAATTCACAATAGCTAAACTGTGGAACCAACCTAGGTGCCCTTCAATAGCTGAATGGATAAAGAAAATGTGGTGTATATATTCGATGGAATATTATTCAGCTTTAAAAGAGTGAAATTATGGCATTTGCCATTAAATGTATGGGGATGGAGAATATGCTAAGCAAAATAAGCCTATCCCAAAAAAACCCCAAAGGCTTAGTGTTTCTCTAATATGTGGACACTAATTCACAGTAAGGGGTGGGGAAGTGAAGGAAGACTGGAATTATTTTAAATTAGATGGGGAAGTAAAGGGAGGGGATGGGACATGGGGTTAGGAAGGATAATAGAATGAAACAGACATTATTACCTTAAGCACATATATGGCTGCATGACCCATGTGATATTACAATATGTACAGTCAGAAAAATGAGAAATTAAACCCCATTTATATATGCCATATCAAGGTGCATAAATGCATTCTATTGTCATGTATAACTAATTAGAACAAGTAAAAAAAGTTTAAAAACAATGTGGGTAGAAAAATGTCTTTTTCATCCAACACACTATTTAGCACATAGTAGTTACTCCAAAAAAAAAGTTTCCTGAATAATTGAACTAAGTAATTTAAAGAAAATATCTGATAGTGATGAAATGATTCATTTTATACCTCAATAAAATTGAAAACAATTTCAGTTTTTCAAACAGGATTTTTCAAAGCTGTATTCAGAAAGTATGACATTCTTTAGAGATTTTCCTACACTATAAAGAAAATACATAGTGTCCTGTGTTGTTCCAAGCCTCCTTTTTGGGTGTCTTCCACTTTTCCCCCCACTATCTCCCTCATGCCAAAAGCGGTTCCTCTCACTCTCTAGTGACCAGAGGCTTCCAATTTCTTTACCCACTCACTGCCTTTCAAAACATACTCTCCAGAAAGAACTGGTAAGACTAGTCACACTGATGTCTAATGATCGTTTGAACCAAGTGTTATAATTTTTAGAGATATTTGCAAAATCCAAAGATTTTAATCTCTAATCATGCCACTTCAGTTATCAGCAAGGAGATAAAGTGAGCATCTGAGAGCTGACAGCTGACTCGGTGGACATAAGTCAGCAGAAAGAGATGATCGATTTCCCTCTACACCAGGGCAACTCCAGATATTGCCATCCATGGCCAGCCCAACAGCATGACAGGGTCCTTCCTACTCTTGTTCTATTTTCTTAAAAGCAGATACATCCAGTTACCAATGAACAATGTCCACCAAGGGAGATTCCTACCTCTAAGAAGTTATGGCTGTAGACGTTATTGGTGAGGTAAGATTTAAAACCATCTGTTTTGTATCCCATTTGGAACTAACATCACAATTATAGTAAGCATCTGTATTAGAAACACCTCTGCCTCCAAATCCTATTAGCAAATTATAAATAGTGCTTGTTTTTTTTTTTAAAAAAAAAAGATGGACGAACTCAGGATTCTTTGTTCTAGATCCTAAAAACAGATGAAAACTAAACTTTCAAATGAAGTAGATGTTCCTACAAAAATTCTCCAGTCTAAAACAACCACAAACTGGTTTGGCTACAGTTTTCTTACAATCAGGTATTCTAGTGCTACCTTCATTGCCAAATATAAAATCATCCCATTGCACACCCCAACAGAACTTCTGTACATCTTTAATGTCTTTTCAAGTAATTTTATGCAGTCAGCACCCTATACATTAGGGAAGGAATGGATGTGTGCCCTATAGATTTCTTATAAAAGCAATGAACCTTCATAATCAGACCCATTCCTTAATTTTGCTTACTTTTTTAAGCAGCTGCATTAATACTACATTGTCAGACAAAGACAAGGATGAACATGAGACATGAGACCTTAGTTTTTAAAAAAAAGCAGAAGAAAACAATACAGCCTCCCAAAGAGCAAGTGCTGAGCTTGTGAAAAAAGCAGCTCCCATTTTATTAAATAATAGTGTTCCTGCAGGGATGTCTGAAGTACTTTGCAAGGCTAATTAGGACAGATCAATGTACACTTACCTCTCCAGAAGGCTGAAAGGTGTGTAGTGACTATGTGTCATTAAAAATTTACTTGACCATGGGCATCAGATGTCCATGAAAGAATGACCCTGGTGAGCACTCTAAATTTCCATTTTACTCATGTCATCTTCAATGATGAAAAATGCCATAGACACCATTGCTATGATCCAAGCTCATAGCAGCTGATGTGCTATATATGTTTGAGAGGGTGGTATCAATTAACTATATTATCTATAAAGCCATACTTGCAATTACTACCACTTCACAATTTATCATTAACACATTTGGCAGATTTTTTCCAAAGTAACATTTATTTAAAGGTTAATCAAAATTCTTAGAACAGCATTTATTATAATGTGATTTTTGATAATTGACTAAATCAGTGGCTCTTAAGAAAACACCCTTGTCTCAGTCCTGCTCAGTATACACCACAGTGCCATTTGGAGAAAAGAAATACATATTAGAAATGTTCATTTCAGACCTCGTCATGGAAGATCATATATTAATGTAATCAGGTGGTACATTTACATGCTCATTAGTAATCCATCATTAGTCCAAATGCTCACTATTAGGAATAAATGTACAACGAGTTATTCAGAATACCCAGAAATAGTATTTCTTATTTAAACATTCAGAATAAGCTGACTGAAATAAGTGCACACCTTGAATTTGAACTTTCAAGGCACATCACAGAAGTCAATCAGTTATGTCAGGACACTCTTCCATAATAATCTCAATTATAAAATTCCCTGCCCCTCCCTAACATAGAAGATGGGGGTAGTTCAAACATAATGAATCTCTCTAATTCACTGTAACTGCAAAAATTCCTGATGAAATGTGTGTTTAAATTTTATGCTTTAATACATAGCATGCCACTAAAACCACATTAGTTATGCTTTATGCTGTTTAATCATATGTCAAAATCTGTAAAATCTGTTCTTGCAAGCTAAGGTAATTTAACTGCAATTAATCAATCAAGAAAATAAATAAAATATAATAAGTGCCAAATAATACAACTCCTTTAAAACAAACCACTATCTACACATTTGTTTTAAAAATTCTTACCCACACTATAGAAGGGAAACACAGTAAAAACAGACTTTGCTGAATATTTCTCTCATTCGTAGCTTGCTCTAAACTTACAAATGGTT
Source organism: Glaucomys volans (assembly GCA_020662805.1). Taxonomy (NCBI): domain Eukaryota; kingdom Metazoa; phylum Chordata; class Mammalia; order Rodentia; family Sciuridae; genus Glaucomys; species Glaucomys volans. Next base: position 185,661 of record JAJEJO010003371.1, on the reverse strand, counting down.
GGCAGGGGTCTTTGACATGATCTGATTTTCCAACCAAAATGTGAGCAACTTGAGAGTCAGGCTTATGTTTTTTTGCTCTGAACCCAATACAATACCTTAATCCTCATGAATGTTCAGTTTGTTGTGATTCAAATATCTACAAAGTAGATTCTTTTGCCATAGAGGTTGAGACTTATAAGAAGAGCATACTTTTTCTTTGGGCAATAATTATACTTTATTGGTATTCAACCAAAGATAGTTACTCTCTATTAATTCTTTCATTCTTTCATAGAGCCATTTAAGAACCCATAAGGCAGGTTGGTAGATATGTTTGTATTTGTTCCTCCAAATGAAGATTTTTTTCCAACTATGTAATTTAACAGTTGATGATTAGAGTTTTGGATTAAGACTAGGGAGGACAGTTATAAGTCCTGGATCCAGCCAGCAAGAACTTATTAAGTACCAACTGAAAAAGTCACGCTGTTAGCAAATAAAAATATTCTGGAGAAGTAAAAACATGCCCTGCCTTCCAGACTTTAAATCAGAGAGGGCATGTGCATGTCCATTCCAGAAGCATCTCTGAGTACACCCTGCTCCATGCATGGCACCAAAGAGGCAGAACAGCCAGGGAGTCTCAGTTCTTGTCAAAGGACTAACAAAAGAAATTAATGAGTGACTGTATATCAAGAAAAAGTCATGATATCACTGAAAAATTATAAACTAATTCCCCTGGGAAACTCAAGAGAGAAAACTGAAGAATTCATGGAAGTCTTAAAGAAGCAAATAGCATAAAAATAGCTCCAGAATTTCCTAGATAAGATAAATTAGAGCATTCACTAGTGATGAGGGAGTTGAAAGTAAGAGTACAAAAGTTTTCAGAATAAGTTGCTTATTCACTGAAGATGACTTAACGTAATTTTTCTCATCAAATTAGTTCTGGTGACATAAAATAATAACTTCTGAATAAACAGCTATCCAGTACAAAGAACCCTGAAGACTTTCCCTTTCAAGGTTCCTGATGGAAACTATTGGTGAGGTATCTCACAGATGAAAGCATCCCAAACACAGCACAACAAAGGAGAGCTGCTCTTCCTGCCCATAGCACCCACCCCATTGTCCATTGCTGTCTTGGCCCTTGGCCACATGTGGCTCCTGAACACTGGAAACATGACTAGTTCAAACTGAGTTGTGCTGTAACTGTAAAATGTACACTAGATTTCAAAGACTTTAAAGAAAGAATGCAAAATATTTCAATAACTTTGATATTAACAATCTACTGATATAATAGGATTTTGATATTATTGACTAGAATACAAATATTACATTATTTTCATGCATGTCCTTTTACTGTAGACACTAGAAAAATTAAAATTAGTTTTATGACTTACACTGTATTTCTATTGAATAGTGCTAGTCTAAAGGCATTGCAAAAAAAGACTAAATTTTAAAATTACATCATATCATTCAGCAACATGTGCTGATGCTTTAATATGATTCTCTGATATAAAACAACATAAAGAACCATTCAATGCTGCTGCCCCAAAGTTGTGAAAAACAAGAACACCCATCCTGGTTCCTTGAGGTCTCCAGCCTCACTCTGATCTCATAATAGAGGTATCATTTCTTATGCCTCCCTTTTTCTCTGCCTGGTAGAAAGCATGAGTCTGAAATGCAAGTTATTCAGCTGCTGAATTTGGCAGGGGGGTTCAGTTCTTTGGTTTAGTTTGACCTTGTCCCCTCTTTATTATTTGCCTTTATTATTTTGCTTTTTAGATTTGCAATCAGTGAGATGCCACACTCTTCAGAGTTTGGGAAGATTCATTTTGACTGAGGCCTTTCTCCCTGTTACATGTGTGAGCCATGATGTGTGTTTAGCAATGCAGGCCAGTATGCACATTTGATATCACAAATGTGGACCTGTCGCTACCCACACCTGTCACCAAGGGTCAGCTCTGAAGTCATGCAAATGGCTGGAAGTAACAAGTCATTAAATCAAGCAGAAATCAAAGCAACTATCAGAAATACCTACAAATCAAGCACGTAGTGGTCATAATCAGATATGATCCTATTTTTTGAAAACCACAGAGTGGAATGCAAGCATAGCAAGAGCATCCAAATATCCAAGAAAACCTAGCAGAGACTGAGCCCCTTATATAGAAAAGGGGATAGTTTCTGTAACTATGGAGCCACACTGGCCCCTGGGACTGAGTTCACAGAAATGGCCTCCCCAGATCTAGTGAACCACACAGATTTCAGTTAAGAATGAGCAGTAACACAAAGTCCAGCAGCTGGAGCTGAGCCACTACATGCACCCAATAAGGAAGAGAAAATTAAAGGCTTGAACATGCTTCCTATTTCCACAGGGTGTGATCCAGGGACTGATGGACTTGTCTGCAGGTGGGAGCATCCATTTTGCTCAGGTGGACACAAGAAAAGAAGAGAGGTGGGGCCTTTCTCTTTAAAACTGGAGAGTTACATTGGTGCCTGTGCAGCTTTCATTCCCAAATTAATATTTCAAAACTATTTAGGAAACTTACAAAAATAAAGCCTCTTCAGAGGCACCTGAAATCTATGAAAAAGGCAACTTGATTCCTGTTAATTCCTATTTCTCTCCAAAAAAAAAAAAAATGCTTATAATGTTGTTTAATAACATGGTTATACCTACCTATCCAAGGAAAAGCAAGGAATATGTGGAGTATCATATAATCTTGAAAACATCTATAATAACTGCATCTTAAAGATACAAATAAGAATAATAAATAACAAAGAATTTTCTCAAATATAGAGATAGGAGAGGACACATAGAAGACCATGGCCATACAGAAATCAGGACCACTCACAAACTAACAGAAGGCAAAAAAGAAGCATTCAAAGCCAACTATATTTTTGACATACTCTGTTATGTTTTCTTAGAAGGGTGTTAAAGCGTGTAGCACAAAAACAACCAGTTTTTGTTTCAGAAAATCAAAATTAATAAAATGTTAAAATGAAACATAGTACACAATTGGCCACAACAACAGAAGAATGAAAGTCCCAAGATCAAGTCAATAATACATGACCCATTACATGTAAAGTATCTAGAAAAATTTTTTTAAAAATGGGTTAAGAGCTCACCAATTCATGAACCAAAAAGAAGGAAGAGGAGGAGAAGGACCAAGAGGAGGAGAAGAAGAAGGAGGAAGGAGAAACAGGAAGAGGAGGAAGAGGAGATGTGAGTCCAAAGACAGAACTATGTGGCCAATTTCACAAATAATATTTGGTTATTTAAAACTGTCTACTCCTCTGATAAAGGTAAAGGACACACACCAAAGCTGCCTACGCACACTTTGTGATTCTATCTCAAGGAAACTCAGACCAGATTAAAAACTCCAAGAACATTTCCTTCCCAGTGAGTATTCCAGGAGCACAGGTACAGACTCGGACCCCTTCTGGGTCCAGTGGTGACTCTCAGGAGGTTCTCCTGGCATGGGTAAGAGAGGTTGCAGTTCAAAAAGAAAAAAGAAAGTATCAAAATATTTTTAGCCCACATGTTGCAAGCCCATTTATTCATGGATTTGTGAAATTTAGAAACAGCCTAATAAAATTTCTAAGACAACTGAGTTGCCACAATTTGACAAGAGCATAAATGCATATTGAGTGGCTTTTCTAGAGCCTCCTACTCATATCAGAACAACCAAAACACAGACTTCCCCTAACATTCAGAGATAATTCTACTTGGTTCCTAGGAGGAAAAACACACTTATTACTTAAGAAAACTCACAATATATGTCAATCTGTCACCAAATTAAAATAAGCTACAGTAACAGTGACAAAACCCACTGCACCCGTGTTCACCCTCACATGCAAAGGCTATCATTGAGCAGGCCTGAGTGAAGCTTTGACTGCTCCATGCTAATGGCAGAAAAGGCCAGAGGTGAGCCAAAGTTGTGCCTAACACAGAACTCACTGAGAGCTAAACTTGGAATGAGTCTTCATACTTATGTTAGAATAGGTTGTGGGAACATGAGACTCCTGATGCTTGATGAGAACTTATTCTTACACAATGCCTGCCTCACACAGTTAAAGAATTTTATTGAGGCACGTGTAAGCAGGACATGTCACCAGTGTAGTGAAGGTGGAGTCAATCTCAACCATTCTGCTCCTTTACTGCTGTTCCAAGTCCCTCAGTCAGAAGCATGACCTGACTAGAAAATTTTAGAGACAAGATTATTCACAACATAGGGCAATGTGTTGTTTGTTTCTCAAAGGTTCATGTGCTGGAAGTTTGGTCTTCAGTGTGGCAAGGAAACTTAAAAAAAAAAGGGGGGGGGGCTAGTAGAAGATGATTAGGTCACGGTGCTCCACCCTCACGTATGCATGAATATTGTCTTGAGAGGATGGTCAGGTGTGACAAGAAGAGTGGATTAGCTCTCACAGGAGTGAGTTATTTAAAAAAAAAATAGTCTATCCCATTCTTCAATCAGCCAGTTTTCTTTTCACTTTTCTGCCATGTTGAAAACATTACTATGACCCCAGAGGCATGCTCTTTGGACCCTCCAGCACCAGAATCAGGAGCCAAATAAACATCATTACTTTATAAAATACCTATCCTTAGGTATTTTGTTATAGCAAGATGAAAAAGACAGTATTCCTCCGATGTGTACTGTGCACTACTTCCTCTTGACTAAGGATTATTATGATAAACTATAATAAGCTATTTAGTTCTCTATATCCTCCACAACATTGCACTTCTTAAAAAAATAGTTAATCTTAAATTATTAAAATGATCAAAAATGTGCAAATAATTGACAGGGTCCTGTGAACCCTTCACCCACTCTGTTTCCATATGAACATCTTACAAAACTATGACATCCAAACCTGAAATTAACATTGGTACAACCTATAGAGCTTATTCAGATGTCACCAGATATACCTGCACTTATTTGTGTTTCAGTATGTGTGTAGATCTCTAAGCAATTTTATCATGTTGTAGTTTTAAGTAAGCATTAACCCAAGTCAAACCCTTAACTGCACCATCACCACAAGAATCCCTATAACTAGCCCTTTATGTCTATCCCTACCCCATCCCCTGCCCTCTCCCTTGCCCATGGCTACCACTACCCTATTCTCCATCTCTATAATTACATCACCTCATAAGAGTTATATAAGTAGCATCATGCAGTAATGTATCTTTTTAAGATAGGTATTTTTCACTAAGGATAATTTCCTTGAGGTTCATCGAAGTTGTTGCCCAGACAAGTTCATTATTCTTTATTGCTGAGTAGTATTCTATAGTGTAACTAAATCACAATCTATTTCATCATTCACCCATTGATAGACATTTGAGTATTTCTAGGTTTTGGTTATTACAAACAAGTTTGCTAATCAAGAATACAAGCAACAGGGCTTGGGGTTTGACTCAATGATAGAACCCTTGCCCAGGAAGTGTGAGGCACTGGATTTGATCCTCAGCACAAAATAAAAATAAATAAATAAAGGTATTGTATCCATCTACAACTAAAATATATATTTTAATAAAAGAATACAAGCAACAATAAATTTTGGTGAGGATGTAGGGAAAGGGGTACATTCATGCATTGCCTGTGGGATTGCAAACTAGAGCAACCACTCTGGAAAACAGTATGGAGATTCCTCAAAAAACTAGGAATGGAAACACCATTTGACCTGGTTCTAACACTCCTCAATATATATGTAAAGGACTTAAAATCAGCATACTATAGTGATGCGGCCACATTAATGTTTAGAGCAGTTCAGTACACAATAGCTAAGCTATGGAACCAACTTAGGTGTCCTTCACCTAAGTTGAATGGACAAAGAAAATGTGGTATATATGCACAATGGTATATTACTCAGCTATAAAAAGGAATGATTTTTGCTGGTAAATGGGTGGATCTGGAGACTACCATACGAAGTGAAATAAGCCAGTCCCAATAAACCAAAGGTGGAATGCTCTCTTTTATACAGATGCTAACATAGAAAGGCAGGAGAGGGAAAGAACAGAAGGTTAGTGGATTAGACAATGGGGAATGCAGGAAAGAGAGGGGTGATAGGAATAAGAAAGACAGTGGAATGAATCAGACATAACTTTCCTATGTTATGTATGAACTCACTACCACTAAAACTCCACATTATGTATAACCACAAGAATGGGATTCTAATTAGAATAAGTTATCCTTCATGTATTTATAATATGTCAAAATATACTCATTGTCTACTTTCATGTATATCTAAAGAGAACAAATTTAAAAAGGCACACAGTTCTGGAAACCACCATTTGAAGCAGTACAAGCTAAATAAGGTGGAATTACTACCATCAAGAACCCAAATAATTATAATAAAATCTGAACACACACAAAGTAATAAAATTATTATGAACATTCATGTTCAAGTTTCCCTGTGAAAATAAATTTGCAAGATCTTTTTTTAAGGGGAGAGGCAGTATCTATTCCCCACACTATAGGACACATAGTAGGTAATCAAAATATCTGTTCAAGAAATGAATGAATGAGCCACAAAATTGACTCTAAGTCCAGAAAAATAAAATTGGATCATCTGGTGGGAAAGCATAATTAGGTGGGAGGGAAAATGCAAACAAGTGGTCCTAGAAGCTGTAGTGACAGTTTCAAAACTATAGTGGTGAGGGCTGGAGCTGGAGATCAGGGGTAGAGCACTTGCCTAGCATGCATGAGGCCCTGGGTTCAATTCCCAAGAACAACTCCCCTCACCCCTGCAAAAAAGAGAAAGGAAAGAACAAAGAAAAAGAAAAGAAAGCTACAGCAATTTATTGAAGGGGGTTTCCTACACACACACTACAGTCGAAATGTTCAAAAATTCATTTCAACTACTGAACTTCATATTAAGATGCTGATTGGATAAATAAGGTACTGCTGAACATTTTTTGGAAACAACTGGGGAGACTTCCTATTCAAGCCCAAATGGACTGAGAGAGATGGGAAAAATCTTCCTTCTTAAAACAACCAAAATAAAAGGAAGGAAAGAACAAAACAAGGAAACTCAATGCTTGAAACAATGGTTTTCAATACATGGGACAGCAGGCCATGAGGGATGAAAAGTCAAGAGGTGAGTCCTACCATTGCCCTAGTACACTACCCTGAGGGCTTCTCAACAGCAGCACAGGGAGGTCACCCAACTCTGGGGAGCCAAAGGCCCTGAGTTGGAAAGTGTGAGAGAAAGTGGTCGGAGTTTGCAGGATGGAGTCCCTGAGAGGAAAGAGATGGCAGCACAGAGAGTACCCTCAAGAATTTAGCAGAGTCCTAATCTGGGTGCATACATGCAGAAACTACATTTCTTCCCCCAAGCCTGGGAAGAAATATTTTGAAAGAATTATAAAGGAATTGTGCCTGACACTCATACAGGCCTGGGAGTAGACCTTTTGTCATCAGTTAATATGGAGAATTTCATGAATCATGTGTTGTTAGGTTAAAACTCAACAGCAGGCAATAATTCACCCTAGACTATGCACTTCTCCGGTCTCACCTAACATTTTAATCCCTAAAAATTGAAAGCAAAAGGAGCAAATGACTCATTGTATACCTAGCTGGTAACATACTCATACCAAAAAGAACAATTCCATGTGGTTTAAAATCACAGAAATATGTACATTTCTGTGAAGGAAGAGAAGTCTACACAAGGTACATGTACATTCCTCCTGATGGTGGTCACCTGGGCATTATTATTCTGAGCCTGTTTTAAGTGTATTGTAGCACAAAGCTAATAAGCATACAAGTATTATTAAGAATTGTAATTGTCAGTTTGGAAGAAAGGACAAACAGATACAAGATTTATGATTAAATTAATACCTGTTGTCCTCAATATGTATTAAATTTAAATATTCCTATGAATTTCTATATATTTTATCTTAAAATTTTAAAAGGAAACCCAGGCAAGCTAGCACTTGCCTATAATCCCAGTGGATCAGGGGGCTGAAGCAGGAGGATTTGCAAGTTTAAAGCCAGGCTCACCAATTGAGGCCCTAAGAACATAGCAAGACCCTGTCTCAAAATTTAAAAATAAACATAAAAAACAGAGCCGGGGATTTGGCTCAGTGGTTAACCACCCCTGGGTTCAATTCCCAACACCCTCCCAAAATGGAAAAGAATATATATTCTAGCTCTTTCCTTTGAAAATACCTACACTAAGGGCCATGTTAGTAGCAATAAGCTCTTCTAATTTCAAGAACATAGTTTTCAAGTACCATTTCCAAGACAAAAAAATATATATATATATATA